>JAOTOM010003172.1:0-139319 GCA_034440615.1 Ashinkailepas kermadecensis
ATTGTGGGTTGGATTCTTTCGTAGAGTTCGCTCCTAAGTGGAGTGACAACGGCATGGAATACAAACCGGATTAGGATTGGACATGGTCAGCGAGACGTAGCTTGGGTGCGATATTTGGATCGAGTGCGAGACTCAGTTTGGGTGCGAGACTTTGGTTGTGTGTGAGACATGGGTTGGTGCGAGACTTGGGTTGGGTGCGAGACTCAGGTTGGGTGCGAGACTTCTAGGTTGGGTGCGAGACTCAGGTTGGGTGCGAGAGACGTGGCTTGGGTGCGAGACTCAGGTTGAGTGCGAGACTGTGGATGGGTGCCGAAACTGTGGTTGGGTGCGAGACGTGGCTTGGTGCGAGACTGCGCTGAAGCGCAAGTGGGCGGTAGGACACCGAAAGCCAGTGGCGCAGTTGATGAAGTGCTCACCTTCCCCACATTCTCCCTTTTCTTAGAAGAAAATAAGCATGCCTCCAGTTAATGTGCAGCTTGCTGTTTCAGGCGTCAGTTGCGACGCGGTGCTGTGAAATCGGAGGAGCGACGGGAAGTGGCTGTCGACGCCGGTGCTGTGAGATCGGAGGAGCGACAGGGGAGGTGGCTGTCGCTAGCTCAAGTGCACGGTCCTGCATGCCCGGCTCCACAGCGGGTTTCTTGGTTTTCGCTTCCGCGAGCATTGTCTTGGTCACGGCTCTATGGCGTCTGGTGTTTGCGCTGGCCCCTGTCCCGATCGTGGTCCTGACGTCCTCTGGAATCGACGGCCGCTGTGTGTGGCTAGGGGCGGGGGCGGCACCCCGTGCAGTGGCAGTGCCGCTTGGAAAAACAATCACAGGCGGAATGGGGCACCAGATGGGTCCGGCTCTGTCGGTCCGCCGGTTCCGCACTGACTCATCGACTCGTTAGTGACGCCAATGTTTCGCCGCTCCTGCGGATCAGGTGGCCCGTGACGTCATTCGTTGGCGTCCCCACGTACCCCTGGGGAGGCCTGCAATCAATCTGGCCCAGCCTCCTCAGCTGCTGCCGTTGGAGCGGGGTCTATCGAGGTCTGCATCAGCGTTGGTCAGGCCAAGCCCGAGGTCAGCGTCCCTACTGTTTGCTATAGAGGTGGTAAATGTGAGGACCGAAAGCCCGCTCAGGGCCGGCGGGCCTTCTTGACCCGGTCTTGGAATATGTGCCATTCTTTCAACTAGTTTTTGAATTGGTTTCCAGTTTTGCTGTGTTGTTTAATCAATAGAAACTTTAAAACGTCATAATTATAATCACATTGCGTGTAAAGAAAATATCTTTTAAAAATCAGGGTCTAAAACCCAGGAGCATCTAAGAGCCATTCTTCGCTGTATTAAACAATTATAATCACCATGCATCTTGTGATGCCCATTTTAACATTTCAGCCGTCAAGATTGTCCATTCACCTCGAACAATTTGATGATCAACCCTTCAGTATTTTAAAGATTTTTGGTATGCCAATTGTTAAAAAGAACAGATTATCCATGAAGTGCTTGGAGAAATCTTGATGCGCAGGTCCTGCCTACAGATTTAAAAATTAAAACATTCAGCTGCAATAAAGCCAAAAATGCCAGTTGGTTTAATTAGGTGTTGAAGAGTAAAATATAACTGGGAGCCGGCTAAAATGCAAATGGAATATACGTGACATCAGACTAGCATTGCAGCACATTGCATGACGAACCAATATCATAGCTTCTTGTGCATGGCTGTACATGCAGTGTACATCATTTGTCTAAAATGTGTTTGATGGCAAGGCGAGGGAAAACTAGCATTCTCCACAAAAGGAATTATTTCCTATTGGCAGGCTTCCATAGTTACAGCAAATTTCAACACTATTCATCTCTTAAAATGTTTAGCTTAATACCGGTCTTCCTAATCCAAAGACAACAAAATTGCTACCGTGGACAAGGTTTGATTAATTCATTTTCGACTAATCTTCAATACGTTGCACATCATATTCAAGATAGTCATCATCCTACCACTAGATCCACAATTCAAAACTCAATATTGTTCGATCCTCAAACTTTGCATTACATCCTCTACAATACAATCCACATTGCACGATCAGAATGCCTGTCTTGCAACCGATTGCCTCGTCGTTGCCGTCTTCATACTACACTCCTTAGTATTAAGTGCATTTGACGTTAATTGTAAAGTACCGAACATAAAATTCAAGTACTGAATCATCAGTGAACGCATTCACAGCAAACTAACCTTGGGACAGCACGATACATCGGATAAATCGATGAGAACTAAATGCCTAACAACATAATTACCTCCCATTAACTGCTGCCACCACCAATCCAGGTTTGCACGTACGATCGAGGTTGAATCTTGGAACGGTTTTTCTTCTTTACCCTATTTACTTCAAAACAATGGGAGCACGAAGGTCATATGGGGTAATATATGCAAATTTATCTGAAATAATTCAACAAAGTGCACCTAAAACATATCGCTCTGAAAAAGAGCAATATTGGCTTCAATGATTGAAAACAATTGATGTTGTGGTCGGCCATTGTTTCACAGACCACTTCTTGCTTGTTGGACATTCTGCAGCGATGCCAACCCAATTATTTTCAGCTTGTTATTAGTGCGCCATTATCGTCCAAATAATAACAACCCTTCCAAAGCTTCGACATTGATTTCTGATGTTAAACAGTATGTGACGTCATAAGATAAAGTGACAGGAAAGGTAAGTCCCCAGAGTTGATTGCAACTTGCCAGAATGGTGATTGAAAAATACACATGAACTCAAGTCACACATAAGTAACTTTAATTCATTCACAAGGAACCGCATCCTATAGCAAAACTCTCCATAGGTTTCACCGTATATAGTTGTGCTACGTCACCAGTCGATGGTCGCATTCTTGTTGTTGTTTGAATGCCACCTTCTTTAAACCATCCTTGTTTAATGATCGTGATGCATTTCCAGCCAAAGCCTATAGATAGCAGCTTTGGTTGGTTGGGATTGCTACCTGGTGCTTTTCGACCTCATTGCTGAACATTGTAATCATTAATGGTTGCCTGATGCATTGGTTTGGCTCTGTTTAACTTTGTGGACTTACCTTTCCTGTCACTTTATGTCATGGCGTCACTTGCTGTTTACCATCTTGAAAGAGTGGGTTGGCATAGCTTCAGAATGTCCAACAAGCATGAAGCGTGAAACGAGCGTGAAACGTGAAATCTGTGAAACGATGGCCGACCTGAACATGAATCGTTTTCAATCATTGAAGCCAATGTTTGGAAAATAGTTTCAGAGTCACATGTTTTAAGTGCACTTTCCTGAATTATTCTATGTCGCCATTCCCCAAGTACCTAGGTACGTGATTGCAAAATGGGAAAAATTGACAATATTGTGTACAAGACACGGATAATGCAGAATATCATATGCAGGCAGAAATGGGCCGGGAGTAATATGTAGTCCACTTTGCATTAAACGTGCATTGATTTTAGAGTAGAACACCGTGATGTTTGAAGGCTGGAGAACAGTACAGCTTGGATGTCAGAATCTAGCATTGGTATGGTGTGTTTATTAGATACATAATGCAACACTTTACAGATGATTGAATACTGAATGATCCAAAGCTTGGAATTTGCATACCTAGTCTTAATTGTGCTGCTTCTTTGATTGAGGGCTGCAGGTAATGGGTATTAACCTGTGCGTTTTAGAATTGTTTTGTAAACGTCATGTTGTTGCTATCAATACCTGTCAACTGAAAACGGAAATATTGGTAAGAAATATATTTTGATTCTACTATCTCGCAGTGAACTGCCTATGCCAGTGAAGCTAAAAAGAGCAATTGTACTACTTTAAGTGGGAAAAAATGAATGTGCCTAAACAACTAGTCTTTTGACCTGGCTTCAGTTCCTTTGACCGGGCGTCAACCGGGCTTGGTTCCTTCAGACCAGTCATTCCCAGTCTTGAGGCCAAAATGTTTGGTGTTTGCCACCTCCAGTTTACACAATCTGTCTCGACCACTAATTACCCCCACCCCACCCCAACCCCCCACCACCACCACCACCACCACCACCACCACCACCACCACCACCACCACCTGCATCGGGATTTTCACAACTCATGCCTTGTATGAGCGTAACGCGTCCGGCGCGTGGATCTACGCCGCACACTGGAATCGGACACTTTATGAATTACGCATATGCTTCCCGCGCTGTCCGGCCTCGTTTTCCGCCACGCCGCGGTCCCGAGGCAGACGCGGCGGAGGCGTCCTGCCGGTGTCTGAGGATGGCGGAGAGTGGCTGCGGCTCGCGTGCCGCTGGCGCCAGTGCTCCATTACCGTCGGGACCGTCTCCCCTGCGGCCGAACTTGCCGCGATGGGCGTGAATTTGGCGGCGGCCGGCCGCTAACTTGCGGCCGCTGTTCGGCGAGTGCAGGCCATCTGTCGCGAGCGCGCTCAGCCGCACTGGACTTCGACCTCTCCGGGGGCTCGTGGTGTTCTCACGTCACCGTACTTTGCCGGCCCACAGCCTCGGAAACGTGTAGGCGGCGGGGACTGGGAACGACTGGCTGGTCGGCACTGGGCCATGCATGTGACAGAACCAAGGCGAGAGGCCGCCATTGTGGACTGCACGTGAGGCGAGAGGCCAGCATGTGAATTGTGCAATCAACTGGTGCGACTGAGTCCAGGAGAAAGACGCCGAACAGGAGATCGTGCAGTTCAGGAGTCAGGAGACCGAACAGGAGATCGTGCAGTTTGTCGGATAGCGCCGATAGACGGATCAAGTTTGTCTTGTATTACGGCCATGGAACACGTAGCACCACAACTCTCTGGCTGAATGGTCAAGCTCCGGGTTCGTTATGTTTTTTGATCTGGTGGGTCAGCGAATAATCGGTAAAATGCTGCATCATGTATCTAATAATCATAACGTGTCATTACCAGATTCATAAATTCCAACCGTAATATTCTTCAGCGTTTCAATTTCACCATAATCTACCATAAAATTAATATAATTGGTCCACCTAAGTTCCAGCTACCGTTTGCTGCTCATCTTTCGTTTTCAGCTGGAACTCCTCGATTTCTTAATCCCATGAACATATTTTACTTATTTGGCGATCACTTAACTATCTGGCATAGCTAACAAGTCAAGTAGCCATTAATAATCATCATACACATCAATGAACATCACGAAGCACCAGTTATTGAAATTACTGCCAACTCACACTTCACGCCCACACCACAAAAATTGCATGGCATTGTTAACCCGGCAGTCACTGGGGCATTTACACTCACACGAATCACTGAGGGGGCCTTCCCCTTGTAGCTTCGCAACCAATAAACCGATTATTCCGATTCAAACAGCATTCGATAGCCCCATTACTTGCATCGAGAGATAATAATTGTGTTTACCTGGAGATCATTGGTTAAGTCACAGGTCATATCAAGTAAAAATATTTGACTGTTTTCGAGAGCTCATTTTTTACGCAAGCCAGGTCATCAGGGTAATATAAAATTTCAGCTGTGATTGAATACATACAGGTTGTACTTAAAATAGCCCATGTAAACACTTTCTGGCCTTGGGTCAAGTAATGTCACTTGAGGCAAGGAGGTCAAACTGCCGTTGTGATTCAGCATATAATGCAATTCATTTTCTAAGGCACATTTTCCCAAGGATCTTGAAAACTAACACAAATATTCCCATATGCTACGGAATTGTGCATATCGGAAATAATCTGACATGACGCCTATGAGGTCACAGTTCATGCCAAGTGGAAATATTTGAGTTACTCCAAGATTGCACATTTTTACTGCAAACAAGGGAATTAGAGTAACACAAAACTTAGTTATTAGTCGATGCATGCATGTGCTAATGCATCGATGCTAATAATTATGCAATCCGAACTTGTTGTCTTCGGATCAACTGAGGTCATCTGGGGAGAAGATGCCAAATTTCCATTTTGGTCAAGTGTGCAATTGGTTACATTGTATAAGCGACATTTATATCAGGAGTTCGAAAAACGGACTTTCGCTTCCGTATTTAACACATAATATTATCTCTCTCTCTCTCTCTCTCTCTCTCTCTTTCTCTCTCTCTCTCTTTCTCTTCTATATTATATATATATATATCTCTCTCTCTCTCTATCTATATATATATATATATATATATATATATATATATATATATATATATATATATATATATATATATATATATATATATATATATATATATATATATATATATATATATATATATATATATATATATATATATATATATATATATATATATATATATATATATATATATATATATATATATATATATATATATATATATATATATATATATATATATATATATATATATATATATATATATATATATATATATATATATATATATATATATATATATATATATATATATATATATATATATATATATATATATATATATATATATATATATATATATATATATATATATATATATATATATATATATATATATATATATATATATATATATATATATATATATATATATATATATATATATATATATATATATATATATATATATATATATATATATATATATATATATATATATATATATATATATATATATATATATATATATATATATATATATATATATATATATATATATATATATATATATATATATATATATATATATATATATATATATATATATATATATATATATATATATATATATATATATATATATATATATATATATATATATATATATATATATATATATATATATATATATATATATATATATATATTCTCTCTTATCTCTATATATTTATATCTTCTTTCTCTTCTCTCTCTCTCTCTCTCTCTCTCTCTCTCTCTCTCTCTCTCTCTCTCTCTCTCTCTCTCTCTCTCTCTCTCTCTCTCTCTCTCTCTCTCTCTCTCTCTCTCTCTCTCTCTCTCTCTCTCTCTCTCTCTCTCTCTCTCTCTCTCTCTCTGGTGTTCTGTGGTATCCAGGATGTCCTACTTGAGGTCGCGCGGTAGACAATGTCCTCTCTATAATAATTACAGCTCGATTGGTCTGCCAGTGTTAGATTGTGTCGGATGACAACAAGCAACCATTTCAGACGGGAAAAGCAGCACCTGCGATCGAGTTTGTGATGCCATTATAATATGACCTGGCATTGTACCTCAAAACATATATATGTATGCTTGACCTACGATGACTTCACATGGAAATCAATAGGTCTTTGGTATAGGTCTTTGGTAATCAATAGGTCGATTTTATAACGACTTGAACATCTGTTGCAGTGACAAGCGGTCATTATATTTTAATGAAATGAAGAATGTTAAAGTAACCCAGAATAACCTAGTTCACGTCACATGGTAGCGGAGTGACCCCTGTCACACCAACTGCACCTGTATTGACATGACAGTATGCATTGGTCCGATTGTATCTCATAATAATAAGCAACCTTTTGAGACGTGATAAGCAACGCCTACGAACGATTTCATGACGTCATTAGAACATGACCTAAGATCACCTTGAGGCCAATTTGTTTGCACAACGTACCCTAGGTGTTCATTTCAAGGTACGGAAAGTCTCAAGTTGCTGTCTCAATTGGTTTAGTTGTTATGGCAGATAGATCAAAGGGGAAGGGCCTCCCCCTAGTGACTAACGGGCTAAAGAAGGATGAATAGGAAGCAAGTATTTTTCACGTTGATTATTGGCTTCAGTCTCTTTCTTACTATTATACTAGCTGCCCTTTATAAGCGCACCAAGCTGTGCCTGATGTTGACTGTTGTTGTCAAAAAGTGACTGTTCTTAAGCATTAAACCTTTATGTCCTTAGTGTTGTGGGTCTAGCTCTCTTGTCGATTCATGTGCGCAATGTGACCAATTTCATCGATGCACCTTGAATCCCACATAATTAACTACCCAACTGTCCCGTCATCTCTTGGTGTCGCATGCCTATTGACACAGCACACGAAGCTGGTGGAATACATAGAAACTTGGGGTGCGGACACCAATGGCTTGGCCATTAGTGGAGCACTAATGAGAAATCGCCGAGGGATTTGTAGGTGCTCTGTGAACAGTGTTCAAGTATGGTGCCGCCAGTTACCAGTCTAATCAGTCCCCCAGTCAGTGATCACCAGGCACCAGTCCAACTAAATGCCTAGTCATGGACCACGTGTCACCAGTCTACCCTGATCTCCAGTTAGGGATCACGAGTCACCGGTCTAATCAGATCCCTAGTCTTGGTTAGCGAGCGACCAGTTTAACCAGATCCCTAGTCTGGGGTCGCTAGTGAATAGTCTAATCATATCACAGTCTGGGGTGTTTGTCGTCCGTCTAATTAAATCCACAATGTGTGGCCGTTTGCCATCAGTCTAATTGGATCCACAATCTGGTGATGTTTGCCATCAGTCCAAATGGATCCGCAATCTGGGGCCGTTTGTCGTCAGTCTAATTGGATCCGCATTATGGGGCCGGTTGTCATCAGTCTAATTGGATACACAATCTGGGGATGTTTGCCATTAGTCCAAATAGATCCACAATCTGGGGCCGTTTGTCGTCAGTCTAATTTGATCCACAGTATGGAACCATTTGCCATCAGTCTAATTGGATCCACAATCTAGGGCCGGTTGTCGTCAGTCTAATGGATCCATAGTCTGTGATCGTGTGGCGTCAGTCTAATGGATCTGCAGTCTGGGGCCGTGTGGCGTCAGTCTAATGGATCCACAGTCTGGGGCCGTGTGGCGTCAGTCTAATGGATCTGCAGTCTGGGGCCGTGTGGCGTCAGTCTAATGGATCCGCAGTCTGGGGCCGTGTGGCGTCAGTCTAATGGATCTGCAGTCTGGGGCCGTGTGGCGTCAGTCTAATGGATCCATAGTCTGTGATCGTGTGGCGTCAGTCTAATGGATCCGCAGTCTGGGGCCGTGTGGCGTCAGTCTAATGGATCCGCAGTCTGGGGCCGTGTGGCGTCAGTCTAATGGATCTGCAGTCTGGGGCCGGCCGTGTGTCGCCAGCACAGACGTCAGCGCGTTTTGAACGAACGTCAACAGTCTGCGTGGCATGTCCGGACACAGCACCTGGGCTACAGCAGCGCCCAGTTCCCACAGCGGTGGGCGGGCAGTACCACAGCGCTGTCGACAGCGCTGTTTTGTGTGGCGGGGTCGCTGTTGACACAGACAGAGCGGCCCGGCGGACGACCGTAAACAACGCTGATAGCCTCTGAACAAAAACCGGCACAGCCATGATTGCCTGATGGACTGCAGCTAACAGAGAGTGTCTTGACTGTGCCTTAGCTGTGTCTCAGCTGGCCGGAGGAAAGCGGTCCGGGTACCAATCGGCGAGCAGATGTATGAACGCTCGGATGGACGCCAGAGCCTGCATAGCCGCGAAATGTATGTGTACACATGTACATCACACACCAGTCACTTGGACACCGGCAAACACAGCCATCTTTATGGGAGCCGCAGACGTGTAAATCACACAAATGTCACGTGAACACAGGCAAACACAGTCATCTTTATGGGAGTCGCAGGCATGTCTGTCACACACCAGTCACGTGGCACACACAGTTATAGGCGCGCTCTTACAGCATCGTCAAGCCTGCAGCCTGCGGTCTGTGATATTATGATTGAAATCGCCATCCTCCAGGCGCCGTTCAAACATTTCTCTCCTTTACCTTCCAAAGGGGCCCAGTTTCAGATGCATCTTTGGAGTACACAACTTCGCATGATACGCATTTCCAGAGTAAACTGAATCCAGAAAAGAAAGTCGGCAGGCGTGCTCGATTACGCGTCTTGTAGAAAACTTGAAAAAAAAGTAGCAACATCAGCGGTTAAATAACACACTAAAAGCTGAGAAATCCACGTCTTTGAATAGTCCTTATTTTTCAGTGTAATGTGATGAGTACGTATAATGTTTGGATGGGTAGGAAACACACAAATGGACTGGGTATGTTATGAAACAAAACGGCCTGATTATAAATATAATCCATCCTCATTGATAATACTGTAGCGTAAGTTGTCACCCAAACTGCGGATACTTTTTCAAATATCTGTCACCTCAGTTCGTGGCCGAGCAGCCGACTTTTTCATCTCTGCGTCAACCTTCCCAATCACAGGATTTTCATCCAGTAACTACGGGATGCACCCAATGAGCCCTTCTAATATAGTAGCCGGGACCGGAATGCAACCCAACCATAGTCATTTCAAGACTATGAATAGCTTAACCGGCGGCACGACGCGCTGGAAAGCAACGTATCGTCAATATGGTGGTATTGCTACCGGTTTTATTGCCGGCTTTACGGATAGCTTGGATTACCTTGCATCCAGTGTTCACATAGCCATGTCTGTGTGAAATGGAGAGCAGTTGGGTGGGTACAGAGGTGGATCCAGGAATGTTCGTGGGGCGTACCACACTTCCTACCCCGGATGGGTGCCTGGAAAATCGCTTACCGGGAGAGGTGGTACACTGAAGCATCCTGAGCATAGCTTTTAGTCTGAAAAGGTCGCATTTGGCTGAAAATAAATCCGCTGAGCGGAGGGGGGGGGGGGGGGGAGTGCATTCAAACCTTCCTAGAGGCGCTTTCCCCAGCCAGAGGGGAGCCATTATTAAATTGGGGAGGGGGAGGAGTACATATGTCCCTAGTGCCCCCTCCTGTAGCCGCCCATGGATAGACCAGGCATCCTATTTCGTTGAGGGACCTGAGCACATGGTTACTGATTTAGGCAAGCAGGTTTAAAAGCAGATCCATCCGGTTTAAGCAGGTTTAAGAGCAGATCTAGCCGGTCGGTTTCGGGTGGGGAGGGGGGCAACTTCCGATAAGCCGTCATATGTTCCACGAAATATTCCATAAATTCTGGCGGATGAAGAAGAAGAAGGCTGGGGAAAAAGGCTGGGAAAATTTTGTTCATGGGTTGGGTAGGGGTGCGCTTTGGGATCCTATCTTCTTTATTCAGTGGAGGTGTGGACTCGAGAATACTGATGGGTTCCTTTTCCTCTCAAGAGGTGCCTATTCCTCTGAGATGGGCGCCTTTAGCTGAAAAACAAATCCGTTGAGCGGTCGGGGAGGGCGTGAGCTCGAGGCTTCCCGGTTGGGCGTCACTTCCCATAAGGGGGAGTCAGCGCATACCCCTCAGTGCCTCCCCCTGTATCTGCTCCTGGTGAGGTAAAGCCTTCGCAATGGAACGCCACCTTCCGATCGGTGAGGAGCTGTTTTCTGATCGAATGATGCCCCCACCGGTGCCCCCACTCCGTATCCACCAATAAGCAATGGGTCCTGACAGCTTCACATCCACCCTTCCTCTTTGGGAGTAGATGGGGAGGCGCAATACCATGATTTTTTTCCCAAGAGAGAAACCCAGTAATAAAGGATGGGTCATGTTTTGATTATTAAGCAGCCGGGGGATAAGAACGTTACCTTTGGGGGAAGAGGGGATTTTGACATTGCATCTTATGCAAATTGCATGAGGGTATTGTAAAATATCCTCCTATTGTGTGGTGGGAGGTATATATGTAGATGCCCCCATATGTATCGTGCGCCCGCAGGTGTCAATTTGTATCTGAGGGCCACCCTCAATATTTTCATAACATAGCATAGCATCCAATAGCCGGATCTCATGAAAGTGATAGCGTCCTGGCCCAATCCAATGCTTCTCCCAAATATTTTCCATTAACAGACACCCTGCATTTTGCATGACACACCTTCCTCCTACGCGCTGGAAGCAGCAGTTGTTGGCGAAATTCCAAGTAGTATTAGTTGAGGCCATTGCTTCTTAAGTGGGGGTAATTTCTCCCTTGCATTTCCCTTCTTTGGCTGTGCTCAGATGCGCAGCCAAGGGTGTCCCCCCCCCCTCCCGCTTAGCACCTAAAATACACAAGAGAACAAACGATTTAAAAAAAAAAGATTATTACCAGGCAAAACCATACATTTTCGGCTCGCTTCGCGCGCCGGAAGCTAAGCGGTCTTATCTAAGCTAAGTCTTATCACTTTTCTTGGTCGGCCTCCCTTAGGAAAATCCTGACTGCGCCACTGGCTTCGCTACTGGGTGAGGTGGTTGGATCACGGCCGAAATACCACTAAATTGTTACAGGGTCGGTGAAGAAAATTGGATGCATTAGCATATGATGCCGTGCATACGTCGCCAGCGTCAGCAGGGTTGCAAAAACCCGCGAACTCGCAAACCCGGGTTTGTGTGACAGTTTTTGTATTTTTCCCTACGAAAGTGACAGAACAGAGCGACGGCGACGTGTTTATTAACTGCGTAGCATCGTGAAAAATAATTTCGCCAGAAATGTAGCCTCTTGACACCACCAGAAAAAAACGATTTGACATGACTACATTCGCGTGTTTAAAGAGTTTCATAGAATCCGTCAACACATTTCAAACATCTTCAGAGCTTCCTTTTTATACCAGGTTTTTATACCAGATCTGCGAACTTTCGTGACAATTGTCATGCCCGTTGGAAATTCCCATTGGCAATCGAGAGAGTTTGCGAAATTTTGCCAAGAGTTTGCAGAATTTTGTCACGGCGTGACTCGCTGCGGAAGTTTTCCTATGACGCGGAGGTGTGGGTAATTCTTCAGACAGTAAATATTATATTCGAAGGGCCTTTTTATTCATAGTTGTTGAGGAACAGTGCTGGTGATGGAGAAGGGTGCGGGAAAAGTGAAAAGGGTAACACCATCAAGGCTGAAAAGACAGTGCAAGTACTGGAAGTCTTGTCAGTACAGGGGACAGCAGCGATCATTTAAAGTTCACTTTAAAGCTGTGCACCCAGGCAAAGAAGTTGAGTTTGCGGATAAAGACAAGGCATTTGGCCCTGAAGGACGTTGGTCATGCTGGGTGAAGAGACCTGTGGAGGATGTGGAGAAGCCAAGGCAACAACAGCAGTGCATGGATACAAGTAAGCTTATTAATACATATTATTAACTATTAAGTGAGGGTAATCATGGGACAGTTGCCACATAACGATATGCCAAATGTCACCTTAGGATCTAGGAATTTAGTAGGGAAAGGTGGGTATTTTGGGTATTCATTTAGCAGGTGACACACATTGGGAAATGTCACATTTATTGATTTCCCAAGGTGGGGCTAAAACCTAACATAACCTGACCCTAACCCAACCTAAACTGACCTAACCTAACCCCTAACCTAACCTAAAGCGTACCCTAAACCTCCTAATCTCGGTAAAATTTTCCCAAGATGTGAACATTTAATGTGTGATGCCTGCTAAATGAATACCTTTGGGTATTCATTTAGCAGGCATCACACATTGGGAAATGTGCACATCTTGGGAAATTTTTACCAAAGATTAATGGGTTTAGGGTAGGCTCTAGGTTAGGTCAGTTGGTATCGTACGAGCAGGTGTCACACATTGGGAAATGTCACATTTCCAATTTCCCAAGGTGGGCCTAAAACCCAACATAACCTGACCTAACCTAACCTAACCTCATAGGCCTGGGAACAGGGGGGCGGGGTGGCTTCCCCCCCCAACTTTGGGACGGGGGCGTCACCCCCAAATTTCAGAGAATTTTAAGGCACCAAGGGGGAGAGGGCTGCAGCCCTCTCCGACTGACCCTAGATAAATCCCGACTCAGAGTCTCCAGCCTCCCGAACTTTAAAATCGTTCCCGGGCCTCTGCCTAACCTGACCTAACCTAACCTAACCTGACCTAACTAACCTAAACTGACCTAACCTAAACCCTAACCTAACCTAAAGCCTACCCTAAACCCCCTAATCTTTGGACAAATTTCCCAAGATGTCAACATTTCCCAATGGTGTGACACCTGCTAAATGAATACCCCCTAATCTTCGGTAAAATTTTCCCAAGATGTGAACATTTCCCAATGTGTGATGCCTGCTAAATGAATACCTTTGGATATTCATTTAGCAGGCATCACACATTGGGAAATGTGCACATCTTGGGAAATTTTTCCAAAGATTAATGGGTTTAGGGTAGGCTCTAGGTTAGGTCAGCTGGTATCATACGAGCAGGTGTCACACATTGGGAACTGTCACATTGATTGATTTCCCAAGGTGGGGCTAAAACCTAACATAACCTGACCTAACCTAACCTAAACTGACCTAACCTAACCTAAACCCTAACCTAACCTAAAGCCTACCCTAACCCCCTAATCTTCAGTAAAATTTTCCCAAGATGTGAACATTTCCCAATGTGTGATGCCCACTTGTACGATACCAGTCAGTTTAGGTTCAGTCAGGTTAGGTTAGGTTAGGTCAGGCTGGGATAGGTAGGTATTAGCCCCACCTTGGGAAGTCAATAAATGTGACATTTCTAAGTGTGACGCCTGCTAAATGAATACTGTATTTTGTACCACTTAAGCATTAACATTGGTATTCATTTAGCAGGCATCACACATTGGGAAATGTCACATATCTTAATTTTCCAAGGTGGGGCTAAAACCTAACATAACATAACCTAACCTAACCTGACCTAAACTGACCTAACCTAAACTGTAACCTAATCTAAAGCCTACCCTAAACCCCCTAATCTTTGGACAAATTTCCCAAGATGTGAACATTTCCCAAAGGTGTGACGCCTGCTAAATGATTACCTTAATATTACCTAGCTGGGAAATGTTCATGTGTATCTTGTAATACATTTATGAACATACAGTTCAACATACAGGCGCGGTGTGCGAGTGTTTCGTGTGCCCACTATGGTGGTGTCGGATGAACATAAACATGTATTTTTGTGTGGCTTGCTTGTGCGTTTCTCTATTGTTACAGTGTCTTGCTGATTGTGGAAGTGAGTTCCAGGTGCGGATGGCTCCGTGAGTAAACCGCTAATGCGTGGTGGCGAGGCGCGGTGTGCGAGTGTTTCGTGTGCCCACTATGGTGGTGTCGGATGAACATAAACATGTATTTTTGTGTGGCTTGCTTGTGCGTTTCTCTATTGTTACAGTGTCTTGCTGATTGTGGAAGTGAGTTCCAGGTGCGGATGGCTCCGTGAGTAAACCGCTTATGCGTGGTGGCGAGGCGCGGTGTGCGAGTGTTTCGTGTGTCCACTATGGTGGTGTCGGATGAAGACGAAGTGCGTGTTTTCCAGGCGGAAACTTCATGTCTGCGTGATATAAGTTATTTGTTCAATTGTGGCCCGTCGTCGATGTGGATGAATTTGTGGATTGCGCTGCAGTCATGGATCGGAATGAGCTGGTCAAAGCGACCAACCCAAAGCCTGTCGAGCGGGAGTGGCATGTTCGTTCTTTTCAAGCCAGTGGCAATGCGCACTCGTATTTCGCACTGTTCATAGTATGATATCAGTTCATCTATAATATGAATCCGTAAAGATGTCCGCAGACCTGGTGATGGAAGAGAGGCCAATCAGAAGCTTGCCTGTCCACTGACTGCATGGAGTTATTGGTTGTCAAGTTTGAGCGCTATTTTTGCGACCTATATGGCACGATATCAATTTCGGGCAAATGGGTATACAATTGTGGAACTGGTGACATATCAAACATTATTGGAGGTGACCTCACTATACCTGCAATACCTCGGTGAGATGAAATGACCTGACCTTTAAATGTTCACATATCATTTCAAATTTATTCCCGGAAAGGTGTACCAATCTCGCGGTGCTGCGCGCCACCGTTTTTTTCGTTAACCCCGAAAAACCTTAGAGGGGGGGTCAAACATCCCGCCCCAGCAGGGCGCGGGTTAAATACACAATTTCAATTTCCTGTTTAACCCGGCAGGCGGTGGGCCTCTCAGCCACCTTCCAGGCGGTTGGGGGCATTTTTTTGCCCCCTTTACTTTTTCACGATATCTCCTAAACGCTTGGTAATAGCGACACGAAATTTTGCACACGGTAAGATGAGTATCTAGGGCATGCATGTGTCAAATTTTGAGTGTGTACTAGGTCAGGTCAGGTCACAGTAAGGTCAAAGGTCAAATTATAGGATGATTATTTTATCCAAGTGCAACCGATGCTTATAAATCAGGCAAACCTTTAAAATGTCTAAGACATACCTTTACAGTGTTACCCAGAGGTCTTCGTTTAAATTTTGCTTGACCCAACCTGACCTGACCTGGCCTAACTTAGCTGACTGAATCAGTTTCGGCGAAGAAAGTTGTTATGGATATCGTTAGAACATCACTGTGACCTGACCGGACCTCAGATGTGCCTGAAATTTTGTACACGTATGCGCTAGGTATTCATTTGAAGCTATACCAAGTTTCGCGTTGCTATCTCAAAGCATTTCGGAGTTGTCGTGAAAAAGGTAAAGGGGGGCAAAAAATGCCCCCCACCGCTTGAAGGGTTAAGATTCCGCGTGACAGATTTTGGGGTGATGACAAAAGTTTGTGACAGTCTGATCACTTTTTGCAGCCCTGAGCGTCAGCCCCATGCCTCCAAATAATTGCTGCTTTGTCCTTCACGACGCTGGTGTAGCGATTTGATAGCGATTATATCTCCTCATCCAAGTTGGTGGGATCATGGTGCTCGGAAGGTTCCAGAAGACTCGTGGAATTTTCAGTTCTAGCATCAACGCTATATTTTGCATGTAAAGAAAGTGCCTAACCTAGTTTTTCACTTAATCTGGAACCAACAGTGTCCAAGAAGCAGATCCAGTAATTTTACAAACGGACTGCACCTTCTGTGAGCGCAAAAATTCACAAAATGATTAAGCCGCAGTCGAACAGGTAGATTAAACTGCACTCAACCTTGAAAGCCGCGGTAACTAACAGGAATCAAAAATCGTCTGGAGGGAGTCTGAAATGATTTTGAAAATGAAAATCGCGAAAAAAAGCAGACATGGGCCTTATATTTAGCCACAAAAGGCCGAAAAATCCAAAATATGATGCTGGAATCAGTTGCAAAAGGACATAACAAGAATAGGCGGATGGTAGATCACGCCCTTTTACTGCCTTTGGTCTGTACCGACCGACCCACTGAACGCATTTTTTTGTTTGTTTTTGTTCCTATCTCTACCTGTGGATTGCGTAATTCACCTGATAATCCAGAGAGGAATTCCGACCATGCCGCACAAGATGGCTGATTTGCAAGCACAGATCTGAAGACTATTTTCATGTCTTAACAGCTTTATGCATGATTTTTTTAATGACGTGTACCTGGTAGGCCGTCAATGGAACTCTTCTCATGATTATATCCTGCATGGTATGATCATGATAAACATATGTAACTGATGAAGAATCACATTTTAGGTACAATTGTCAAGCATTTCTTGACTTTGCCAAGACACATTTAATGGTCCTGTTTTAATGCATTGTTCTTACGCCATTTCCGGTTAGCTTTCGCTGGCAAAACTTGAATACCAAACATGCAACATTCACATATTGATTAGGTAACATAACCAGAACGAATCATGGCAGAACATATTTCCGTAGGATTCTTCATTGTATAATCAGATCGATAACGTTCCATTGAAGGAACGCGCCAAAATTGCTGTCGTTCTCCACAAGATGAGGCTGCTGAAGCTGCCACTAATGTGATGCAGCAAAGCGATGTATCACAGGTGCTGTTCCAGTCATTCTTTATGTTCTTGATCAAGGATGGTTGTTGGATGGCTTCATGGTGGTGTATTAACGTAATGCAGGAGCCAGGTTGGGTATGGCAAATTTTGAAGACAGAATTGCAAGTTCAGAACATTTTCTACTTGGTAGTATTGACCACAGCAGCGGAGTAGCCAGGGTTTCCATGAACGAGGGGAGTGTTATAAACAACATATAGCGACAGCAAGGAGAATTTGCACCACAAAAAGAACATTTTAAGTACAACAAAGATTACACGAAGCAACCACCGGCAATATAAATCACCACAAAGACAGCATAGCACCTGCAACAAATGCAACATCAAAAATGCGACAATGACACGCTTCAAACAACGTGTAATATTCTGCAACTATTCTGTGTGTTAATTAACACGAGAAAGCATGCCTTTTTGCTGGAAGGGCGAAAACCGGCCTGTCTGAGCCTCTCCTTGTATAGCCAAGAGGTGATATTCATATGATATCGTTGGCATAATGTGTTTGTGATCACCACGTTTGGCTTGCTGGCCAAACGTGATCGTGATACAAGAACATCCTCGTCAGTAATCACTGACGCACTCAGGCACTGGAAGGAAATCCGAAACTTCGAATATTGTTGGACTTATAGCGCAATTTAATCAATAACGTTTGACTTCTTGGACGATTATTTCCGCCCTCGCTTCACGGCTTTTGCTTGACGCAATACGTGTCCCCCACTTCTTCAAACGCTCTCCGCCAATACATTGCTTTTCTGAAGGGGCGCTCCTTTCCAGCGAGGGGCATCGGTGTCCGATGGTGGAGCTCCTGATGGGCAGGAGACCCTCTCCGTGAATAAGCATGGGTATACCACTGGCCATTCTGAACACGATAAAGGGCTAAACAAGCACAAGTCGAGCAATGTCTTCTGCTGATCTCCCACAGCAAACACAGGAACATCTGTGCATTCCATAGCGAAGTGAATCATGTTCGGGGGCGTGGCACCTGGCCACCCCTGGGTGCGCCACTGGGATTCCAGGATTCTCATGGAACCTCCAGCGCGTGCAGCGGTTGGGGGTTCACAGTGAGCCGGTGGTTGTGTCAGCTACCGCGAGCGTCTTGGTGTTAGATGCGATACCACTGCCGTTGGGGGTTCACAGTGAGCCGGTGGTTGTGTCAGCTACCGCGAGCGTCTTGGTGTTAGATGCGATACCACTGCCGTTGGGGGTTCACAGTGAGCCGGTGGTTGTGTCAGCTACCGCGAGCGTCTTGGTGTTAGATGCGATACCACTGCCGTCTTGGTGTTAGATGCGATACCACTGCCGTCTTGGTGTTAGATGCGATACCACTGCCGTCTTGGTGTTAGATGCGATACCACTGCCGTCTTGGTGTTAGATGCGATACCACTGCCGTCTTGGTGTCAGATGCGATACCACTGCCGTTGCCGTCGGACAAACATCACATTCAGCGCGAGACAGAGGCGGGTGGGGAGGGGGGGGTCTGGCGAACAGTTCCCATCCTCAAATGTCGGAGAGGAAAACACATGTTTTCGCCCACAAAAAAAATGTTGATCGTTAAGAGCGGCCTTCAAATATTTTCGAGAAAACCCAAAAGACGTCATTTTATTTTTAACGAGGGCGCTTCTTTTCCCAAAGTCTGCGTGCTTAGCAACGTTAGCTTGATGTGTGCCTTTGGATTCCACTGAACTCTTGATTTGTCTTCGATAAAATGAAAGTGGCGTATCCAAGAATCGCGACTGTCCCCCCCCTGAGGGTGGGATGGGCCCTTTTCTGATGGTGGGTCTTGTCGGAACGGCATTGGGAGCTTCAGCCGGATGCCGTGGATTGATGGACGTTAGAGCTACCACTTTTTCCAAATACGGGCACGCTAATGGCACGCTAAAAGGCACGGAAAAAGAAACGGGACCATTTTAAGAAGAAGGGAAATTCTGATTCATTGAAACATACAATACCAGAGCTGTAAAACACTCCACACAATTACTAAATCAACACTGTCTGCATTCCAAGATTCTTCCATATGTCTTTACTTGGGCCTTTTCCCCTCGCACTCATGGAACATTCTGTTCAGCATTAAGGCAATTTTATATAGATATACTTGAGTTGCATTGCTAAGCATAGGCCGACACTGGCACGGCAGTGACACGTCAAATTCCGATATGACAGCAGAAACCGCTCGTGCTATTTTACCATTTTACGGCTTGCCGTGCATTGCTACCGTGCCAAAAGGTGGCAACTCTAATGGACACCGATCCTGCGGCCGTTCATAGCTGGTGTGAAATGCCTTGAAACATGGGGTTCAAGTGATAATACCCGAGCGCGGTTTTGTGCGATTGCTGCAGATACCTTCGCTTCGCACACTACTCAGGCTTTCAGCGAAAATATCAAAACAACGAGGTGTCAATTTTGCTTAGTGCCTGCAGCTGATTGATGGTGAGATAGTTTTTATATATATATATATATATATATATATATATATATATATATATATATATATATATATATATATATCCTTTGGGAACAATGCCTTGTTTCAACTCAGCTTAGGTGTCTGTCGTGTGACCTTGTACGACAGACAACAAAATACACAAAAAGTGTCGTGTTCATGGCGTTGTTTGTATACTTTATGGGTATGTTCGCAAGGTGCTGAGCCATAATATTCAGAAACGGCAAGTTGATATTCTGTGGACAACGGGGCAAATTCGGTGATCAGTGCAGTACAGAGGGCCAGGATGTGTGTTCCGAATCACAAGAAGTTATCAAACTGATAACGGAAAAGCACAATTGATGAAATTTTAGCGCCGTTTAGAATGGTAGCAAACCGTTCTACCATGCTTGACAATGCTTAAAAATATGAAAGATATGTTGAAGTAACCATGCTCTCTCATTGATGACATTACATATAATATCGAACCTTCCGTAAATATCTGGGTGATGTTTGTTATTGTCATAGCTTCATGTTTGTAGAAATCTGTATCTCAGATGTTTGCTTGGCCTGATGTTCACGAAAAAGACTATCAACACCACTGACTTGATGTGTTATCGTATATATGTATCGTGTATATGTGAGGTACACCTCATATATGTATCGTTTGAGGTGTTAAAACTTGGGGTGTTGGGGTGTTAAATGATTGTCAGTGCAATATAGCCTAAGTAGCTGACGCCCCCCCAAAAAAAAAAAAAAAAAAAAAAAAAAACAGCTACGCACACCATCCGAACATGTCCAGGATACGTCTGCTGATCTCAACTCCGGAGTCGGAGTTTAATATCCGGATGGCCGGCGCCGCGCCGTTTGTCACGTCACGTCACGTCACGTCACGTCACGTCACGTCACGTCACGTCACGTCACGTCACGTCACGTCACGTCACGTCACGTCACGTCACGTCACGTCACGTCACGTCACGTCACGTCACGTCACGTCACGTCACGTCACGTCACGTCACGTCACGTCACGTCACGTCACGTCACGTCACGTCACGTCACGTCACGTCACGTCACGTCACGTCACGTCACGTCACGTCACGTCACGTCACGTCACGTCACGTCAAGCTGCCTGACTGGCGCGTCCCCTCCGCCCACTCGAGTGAGTGATGTGTCCACCTCGTCTGGTGACCGCTGTGGGCGCCTCTGTCGGCCGCCGCCGTGCCACCACGACTCGACCGCTCCTGCCATCGCGTCCATCTATCAGAGCGATAGCGCGCCGACGCGGGGACCGCGCACCGGCACCGTGCGCGGAGCGGACAACAGCACGAGCGGCCACGACAAACCCATCCAGCCACGACTGATGGATCGTGGAGCACCACCAGCCGGCATTGTCTGGACGCCATCAGCGGCCGGACGTCCGGCCGGTCAGGCCTCCAGCTACCCCTTCGGCTCGGCGGCGCTGAGCGAAGCTCTCGATCACCCGGTGGCGCGGGTCTGACCCCGTGTGTGTAACGACAGCAAGTGTCAGCGGAGCAGCCAGGAAGGATGGGAGGGGCCACAGGCAGGGGTGTCATGTCGTGGAAATCATTGTGGAACTCAAACGCTCGATTGGCCCGGAGAGGATCACTAAGGGGTCAGCCCGTGGGTGTCATGATGCACGCGGCCGATAGTGCCGCAGGTCGTCCCTCGCCCGGTCTGGAGGGAAACGCCGAAACTCCTGCATGGTGTGTGCCAATGCAGGGTGCAGGTATGTTCAACTTCATAGCTGCTCGCGATGAACATGCCTAAAAAAATTGCAGCCGACATTTTGCCCGGAGGCAGCACTGACTGACAACTTTGGTAGACCTGAATTATCCACAATAGTCGCATGGAGTGAAGCTGTTTTGCAATTGTTCGCAACTGTGAGGAACCAGAACTGGTTGATACTTTGTCCCACGCGAGTATTGAGAGGGCGACAGCGGCTGTTGTTGTGGTTCTGCCGTCAGGTGGCGGGCATAGTCCGCCGGTAGAGGCGCTGCGGCGCCCAAGTCGGAGCCAAATGGCATGGTAGGCTCTGTCTGCGGAATTAGCCCTACTCGACTTGCCACCAATTTGCTGAGCGCAAAAATGTGCTTTTAGACGGCAGCGGAAGCGGATCATTTTCGAGCGAGGTGGCCTCAATGGCCGGTAATGTTATGGGGTGAGCATTATCAGGGGCCAGACGACTTCAGTCATGATCCCACGCCAGCTGGTGGACGGTAATTTGAACCTCCGATATAAAACTACTCGTTGACCTCGGACAAACGAACGCTAATTGTCCTTGGGATTGAATGTCCGAAATCAAGCTGTCAAACATTGGCTAATTTTTAAGCGCATGCCGCATAACAGCACTGTAATCGTCTTGTCTTCCAAAACCGTCACTACAGGCAAAATTGATTACAGTTCGCACTGTACAAGGCATACAAAGGGGCTAGTTGAACCGGTGAGACGGACTAGTGAAGTACGTCTGAATTCACAAAATTATAATCGCCTGAGCACATTAACTGCGGTAAAACAACTCCAAAACTACGATTTCAACTAAGCATACACCGAACATTTATCCGGACATGATACCAGAGCTCGGTGACTCACCATGACGCCAAGCTCTGTGACATGACATGGCATCAGAGCTCGGTGACCGAACATGGCATCAAGCTCGGTGACCGAACATGACACCAAGCTCGGTGACCTAACATGACACCAGAGCTCGGTGACCGAACATGACACCAAAGATCGGTGACCGGACATGATCTCAGAGCTTGGTGACCGAACATGCTCTGAAAATGGCACAAGAATAGAAAATCGAAGGATATGCTGTCGACCATGCCAAATAGCGCTCCTCTGTCCCGCGCCGTGTGCTGCAGTCACGGGAGGACGGCTGGGTGATGTTATCCGTCTCCACCTGAACGGTGAGAGTTAGCTTCTATCATAATTTTGGAGATGTGTCTGCAATTTTAGATCCATGGCTAGTTTATGTGCCCTTCAGTTTTCACAGAGTGCGTGCAATATGTTGTGAGTTAACGTGTTATCAGTTGCCATGTATGTACAACATATTGCGCATGCAACTTTACTTTGGGAGGCAAGACATTCATCACAGGTGTCGATTTTGAGCGTCAATAAATTGCGCCCAATAGTCAAGGTGAGGTTCAGCACTACCTATGTTTCGATAACTAAGTATTACACCTGTCATTTTACATTGAGGGAATAGGCCCAAAAGTGAAAACGGTCCGCATAAAATATTCACTTTTGGTTTGCCTAGCCAGGTCAATACCGTTTAACAGAGGAATGGCGTGCCCCGGATTGTGCTACTGGATGGGAAATGAACCCACCCACTAAGAATACCTCTACTAGAAAAGGCTGCTTCTGTCTGAGTGATGCTCCTACTGGAAAGTGTTTACCACCGATGTTGCACTTATACACTTGACAAGAAAAAAATGTTGTGAACAAGAAGCAAAACTCGACAAATTTAGCGAAAGTACGAAGTATGTGTTTCACAATGTCTGTATATTACTGAAAATGGCAAGCGACTCATGAAGCGGCAATCCCTCTTCTGCTTGCCCGCCGTGTGCTCGGAACCTACAATATATTTAGGAACGATCGAGTTCCTCAAATAATGAGAAAGACATGGGCCAGAGTGTTCGAGTGTCGATTCCTCCTGGCTCCGCGACACGCGACTCTCCAGAGAGACTGGATCTTCGGTCTGGGAGATACGCGTCCGCCGCCCTCACTCCACCAGCACCAAACCAACAATGCCGCCACGCCCTTGTTGTTTTCCCAGTTCCTACCTCCGCCCCAGGCAGCAGCACCTACTGGGCCGGTCAGGTCATGTGTCGGCACTGCCATCTAGCGGCGCCATACAGAAGGGTAACTTCATATTTGGCTCACAGCATGCACACTCCAACACCAAGGAGACATCTCTTGGGTAGCATCCTGTGACATAGACCCAAGGAGGTATCTCTGGGGAGCATTCCTATGCTGGAATGTTTCTCTCTTGGAAAGAGTCATTTTTTTAGAACCGTTCATCTCTAATTTACAAGAGTAATATTTTGTAGCCGTCTGTACATTTTTATGATGGGTCTTATGACCAATACACCGCCCCTGGTTGCCATGAGGACAAAATAAGCAAGGGGATAGTAATCCCGGAAATGTACTTATTCAACTTAAAGATAGTTTTCCTTGTCCAGTGGCATTACCTTTATGGTGGATGTGCATGTATTTGCTCACGCCCAACACCTTGCTGGTCATAAGAACATGTGGACGACATGGATGCTCCAGGTGCCGTATGGACTTGGTGTGCGGGAGCCTGCTGACATGGACTGGGAGGCATTCCACACTGTGTCCGACTCCTGCACTTGATATCCGACTCCTGCACTTAGGTGTGTTGGTTTCAAAAGACCTTAAAGCAGAAAAGCAATGTAGCTCAGCTAGGAACAGGGCACTCAGAATGCTGGGACTCATTTATAGAAGTGTGATGTATAAGAGCAAGGAAGTCATGAAAAAAAACTGTACTTAGCATACGTGCGACCCCACTTGGAATATTCTGTACAAGCTTGGAGCCCCTACCTAGAAACAGATATAGACAAGTTAGAGACAGTGCAGCGCAAAGCAACTAGACTCATCAGTGGAATAGGTAACTTAGAATATGGAGAAAGGCTTGTGGCATTAGATATGTACTCACTCAAGTATAGGAGATTAAGGGGGGACATGATTGAAATGTACAAAATTGTTAAAGGACTAGATCAGGTCAATTTAAATGGCGCTCTTCAGTTTAGAGTATCACATAGGCGTCATCAATTCAGGTTAGACAAGTTGAGGTGTAGGACAGTTAAGCGACAACAGGTCTTCAGTCAAAGGGTTGTTGATCAGTGGAATGGGCTGCCTGCTGATGTTGTGGGGAGTTCCTCATTGAATGTATTTAAAAGTAGGGTGGATACATTTTTTAGACAGGAAAATCTTGTTTTTGAGTTCTAATTTGTGATGGATGGGGTGAGATGTATGTTAAGTAAGTGTGCACGGCACAGACCCCTTTAAGCAGGCATGGATGCAGTTTGAAAATTATTGATAAGGCATTCAATCTACATGTGTTAAGAGAGATCAGGGGAATAGGGCTGGAAAGCTAGGGTAGATAGGCATTGATAGGTGTGTGGGATATTGGAGGACTGGTTCTTCAGGATGTGGGATGGTTGGGGAGGGTCTTTTTACCAGGCTTATATTATCTTCCATTTACAGACTGAACTGGATGGGCCCTTGGGTCTCTTATTAAGTCTAAACGCTTTATAACTTTATATAGGGTGTACCTAGCAGTGGATTCAGCACCTTCCTTCGGGATGTGATACTGATGAGATTGTCTATGGTAGCACAATGGGTATGATGGGAGGAGTTTGTAATTGTTGGTATGTTATGCAATAGAAGTATTAAGTCTAAACGATTTATAACTTTATATAGGGTGTATTTCAAAGGGTTTTAAAACTTTTCTTGGATGTGATACTGATGGTTGTCTTGGTGCATGGGTTGATGGGACGGTTTGTGTTGTTGTGTGTTTGATAGAGTGGTCTTTATTAAGTCTAAACGCTTTATAACTTCTTGTCTTTATGGGTGTGCCATATGTGACATATAGGGTCATATAGCAGTGGATTCAGCACCTTCCTTCGGGATGTGATACTGATGAGATTGTCTATGGTAGCACAATGGGAGTGTGTTATGCAATATCAAGTGAATTGGTGCTAGATAGGCTGCGATATATAGCTTCCTAGGAACTTGAGATAAGGCATTGATTGGGGTGAGAGTATGTACATTTCTAGTACCTTTTCCAGATAGGCTTAACCCAGATGGGCCCCTATGGCTCTTATTAAGCCTTAACACTTTATGACTTTTATGACTTTATGACTTGATGACGTGGGTGGTTCGCTCCCCAGGGTCCTGCCGCGCTGCGCGGCTGGCTCGGCGGTGCAGATCAGCAGGTCACTGAGATCACAGGCCGGCGGGCCTCCTGCCCCCGCCGGCCTGTGAAATCTGAGAAATGCGCTCGCCTGCTAACGTGGAGCGTCTGTTTGTTTTTGCGTGGGCTGTTTACCGGGAGTGGCGGCTGTGCCTGCCACCGCTATCGGCAGCTTCATGGACCGAATCATCGGGGACGTCCTGGAAGATGTCAGGCATCTCTACATGGAATACACTGTTAGGGATGTCTAGGGTGGTCAGGCACCCCTCCATGGACCACACCGCGGACGATTTCAGGGGTGGTCAGGCACCCCTCCATGGACCACACCGCGGACGATCCCAGGGGTGGTCAGGCACCCCTCCATGGATCACCCGCGGACGATCCCAGGGGTGGTCAGGCACCCCTCCATGGACCACACCGCGGACGATCCCAGGGGTGGTCAGGCATCCATCCACGGAATACACTGTGGATAGCGTTCAGGGGGAGATATTGTTAGGCATCCCCCATGAACCACACCGTCGAGGACGCCTAGGGAATGACCATGTACCCCTCTGCGGAGGCCACCAGGGCATGGCTACTCACCATTCCGCATTTCGTCATGGCCGCACCGCTCGGACTGTCCGCAGTTTCTCCAGTTTCCTCGGGCTATTTATGCATTAGATTTGTTAGCTCGGTCGATTAGATCCACAGAGCGACGCAGGGAGGGGCAAACCTTGTCTCCCCGTCTCTTCTAAGTGTTTCAATAACGTATTTGGTGTGGTGTTAGCGTCTCGTTTGGATCGCACCAGAACCATTAGCTGTCTATCGGGTGAATGCCGCGTCGCTCGCAACCACAGCGTCCCTCACCATTATAATGCTATCTACCGAACACCTGCATCGATGCCGAATAGCTGGTGCATCGGTACCAAATATCCGGTACATGGGTGCTAGGTTAAGGAGAACCCAGACTCAGTTCAAAGAATTGCATTCGATGATGATGCTTGCAAATCGTCCAGTTTCTTTGCAGGAACGGATCAGTTTGTGACGCCGAGCCCGTGGTGCCATGTCAGCGGTAAATGAGCATGATAAATATTGACTACATCATTTTTGAATGAAAAATGGCGTTATGGTCATCGTGAAAGCAAAGTGTGGAAAGGACAACACCTCAACGCCCTCCTATGGTGGTGATGCGGATATCGTTCTTACAATTCCGCACCAACCCAGAATACTCTGGCCTAGCAAGCACTTTTATATTTAAATATCTGATGAACTTGTACTTGTTCCACTCACCATGTAGCAGATGATCAACATTCTTCACACATGGAGTATTCAGTACTATCTGCTCACGCATTGACAGAGCCGCTGACTACTCCACTGTACGATATTTTTGGTGCCACTAACTGCTTGTTACTGCAGTTCTTATTTGTCATTTTCGTGGGGCGACAGCCGTCGCTCTTTTCTCATTTCTTTTCTAGTGGGGTAACACCCGTCACCCCACCCGTTTTTCGTCGTCGTCGTATTTCCGTTCCCTGAGTTTCTGTGTGTCCGTTATCTTTGTTTATATTACATTAGGTAGGATTCTTTCCCCGTGATGGGGAAAAGGCGTAAAAAAGACACGGACCCATGCTCGCCAACGGACTCAGACTCGGACTTTCCTCCTCTGACCACACCCGACGACCATCGCACGAACACAGACCTGGCCCCTGATGCTCCCTCGATTGATGGAAATGTTGATGACCCGCGCCGAACTATTCCCCTCGATGACGCCATTGAAGCCGTTTGCGCCTCGCCAACCCCTGCTCGTCCCAAGACCACGACCTCGCCTCGCAATCCAGACTCCACTCTCATCACTCTCCACGCCGCTGACCCACGCTCGAACCAGACCACTTCATCCCAACCTGAACCCATTGAACCCTACCTCGACAGTGCTGGATCATACATCGTAGTAAAGCCTGTCGAGGAGTCCGTCTCCTTTCGTCGTGTCAACGTTTTCTGGTCAACCAAGCAGCTCCTCGCCATTTGTTCCTTAGCCAATCCTGACATTGAAGCCCCAGCCAATGGAACCCTCGTCATCAAAACCCAAACCCGAGCCCAGACCAAAGCCCTCCTCCGTACCACCACATTTTGTGGTAAATCCGTGACCATTTCACTCCACTCCAACCGCAATTCCACAAAGGGCACCGTCTTCGCGCCGGACCTCCGCTTCATGTCTGAGGAAGATATTCAAGCGGAGCTCAGGCCGGAGGGGGTGACCCACGTCCGCCGCATCACATCCTTCAAAGATGGCCAGAAACGTGACACGAGTCTCCTAGTCCTTACCTTCAACTCTACAACACTTCCCAAGACCCTCCTCGCCGGCTACATCCGATTCCAAGTCCGTGTCTTTATTCCCAATCCTCTCCACTGAAAAAAAAAATTTGACTAACGATGATAAATACTAAGGGAAATACGAGCAAAAAAACCAAGAGTACTAACCATGCCTACTAACAGATTCACCGACAGGGTTAGGTGCTGCAACTAATTGGCATAAATGTCTTTGTCATTGCCTTGGTGCCCTACCAAGCAACTAAGAAGAAAACTAAGCTCGCCAACCACACCGACTATTGCTGGGGTTGCGCTGTTTGTATCCTCCTTAGTCACTAAGGTCAATCAACTAAAACAACGAACCAATGCTACCAACATCTTACTGTCTTTGCTTTAGCGATGTCTTAGTTCTGGACATAGTTAGTTGAATTGGTAAAGCATTAGTAAGGCCAGTTTGTAGCTGTGTTGGCCAATTCCCTAGTTGAGTTTGCTGGTAGTATTAGATGTCTTGGTTAGTAGTCATGGTTTTGCTCGTAGTAAGAATGCTCCAGAACACGAGGCCTCTGCCACGACGGCCGCCATTATTGTATCAAGACTCTGACGCTGTGCATAGCGCTGCGCTGCCAGGCTCATAATCGCTTTTGTTTTAATTACGTGCATATTTCATCGTTCTAGCTGTAACTCTAGCTTCCATCGTTCTTCATCGTTCTCATTCTGCATTGTCTGTGCAAGGTGAGCGTTTTGCCTGTGTGTGCATGTTTCTCAGTCGAGTTAGTGTAGGTACCTACTTGAGTATCTCATTGGGTCTAAATTCGCCAATTTGGGTTGGAAACTCCACATACCAGAAGTGTTTACGTTCTAAATCGGATGTCTACCTGTCCATTGCGATCTTCTGTCGGTCTGTGTCAGTGCATCCGAGAGATAAGTGCATGATAGCACACCAGGTGTGAATGCATAAAGCACACCAGACATGAATGGCATTCAATCAGGGACGGTTACAATGGGGGCCACTGGGGAATTCGCCCCCCCCCCTCCAGAGGAAGGTGGAGCCCCTCTGGGAAGGCTTGAGTGCACCCCTTAAAATTTCCAGTTGGATGCATTCTTCTGAAAGGAAAATGCTCTCTCTTTGAAGTAAAGTCCCCCCCCACCCAACTTCCTCTTGCCAGGTGGTAAATTTCCAGTTTAAGGTAATTTCTGAGTTCTTGGAATTTCTTGGACTTTTATTTTTTAAATGCAGTGTTTTTAATATGCTGAACATGATGTAACCACTCATTTCCTCTGCAAATACATACTTGTCAGCTGACAGGAAAACTAACACCCAAAAAGTGGCTTGGAGTTGGGTAATATACCTAGCATAGCAAGTAATGTTCAAAATATAGAAGAACAGATGTAACATAACCTAACCTAACCTAGCCTAACCTTCCATGCAAGAAATCAAATTATTTCGTAAATTCGTGCTCTAAGGTGTTTTTTTTTTTAAATTAACCTTTGGAATACCATGTTTATGAAGGTGACTAAGATGATGGAACCACATATTTTCTGTGAAAATGCTTACTTTTCAGGTATAATAATGGCAAAAAAGGCTTTGAGTTAGGTAACAGAGCATAAAAAGAAATGTAAAAAATGCAACATACCATAACCTAATCTAACTTAACATAACATACCTTTGGAGAAAAACAAATACATTTTTTGAAATGTAAAGAAATTTTTTTTCTGATAACTCAAATTTAAACAAGAAACCTAACCTAACCTAAGCTGCTTTTGAAGAAATAAATATTAATTTTTTATGAACTTTTTTTCTGAAAAAAAATCGAAAATGTTCAGTATGATTTTGCTTTAAGGTGGTAACAAGGACAGTTTTTACATGCATTTGCATCCATAAAGCAAACAAATGGGTTAGGTTTGGTTAGGCTAGGTTAGTTCAGTTTTTTAACCTTGCAAATTTTTCAAATGTTTTAAACAATTTTTTTTAATTGAATTATGCACAGAAAATAAGTGGTCCCATCATATTAGTCACCTTCATAAACATGGTATTCTGAAGAAATAAAAAAGACACCTTAAAGCACAATTGACCAATTCTCTTTTAATGGAAAATATCCTAACAATTTTTTCCAAAAATTTAAATGACAAACCAAACCTAACCTCAGCTAGCCTGAACTTTTTTGAAGACTCAATTAAAAAAAAATCAAGTCAAGAACAGAATATGGTTCTTTACATCGGAAACAAGTGGTCACATAATGTGAATAACATTCATAAGCATTGAGTTGGGAAAAGAAATGCCAAGAAATTAATAATTACCTTCAGGCACAATTTCTTCTTAGTTCCCTGGGTCTAAGCATGGGGCATACACAAGGCCTATCTCTGGGCCAATAGACAATGACTTGCAAAAATAAGGGCTGCTACAATCTCTGAACACCCACAGAGATACCCACCTAATCATAGGTGCAGATTTGTGAAAATGTTTGTGAAGGCACAATACATGAAGGCAATGGGTGGGCCAAAATGGATTGGAAGGCATACCACATAGTGTCCCATGTTAAAAGTCTAAATTATTCGGAGGGCACAGCCAAGATTGATGGGCAAGTGCCCTCTCAAAGCCACACCAAGCTATACACCTGTACCTAATTTGAAACTAATTTGAAAATTTGCCCCATATACCTACTGATTTGAAGTTCGTATTTGTGGTCATTCTCAACTGATCCTGGATAAAAAAACAACATAATGCACTATTGCATGAGACTCGGAAGTGCAGTGTTAAAATAATTTGTTTTCGTTAGGTGTAAGAGGATGGGCGCTATATGACCTGTGCAGTCGATGCGCCCCTAAACCACAATAACAATAACGTTAGGTGTAAGATGTCGAAATGAGTCCAGTAGGATGTCGAAATTTGCCACGGAAACGATATCACCTACCATAATAAGTTCTTCAAACACAATTTAGATTCGAGAGCACGCTCATATGTGCGCGTTTTTCCTTTGTTTTGAGATACCTAATTTAGGGGTAAATATTTGAGTGATAGCAATATACAATATATATCCTTATCAACTGATGTTGCATAGCAGTCCACATCGCAATCCTACCTGGAACGGTGCTAATAAATGTTTGTGCATCAAAATCCACAATGGTAAGCATCAGCATGATACTTATCAACAAGAGACTTAGAAATTAGATGTGAAGACTATATAACGACTCGTCACGAAGTACGATGTCAATACTCCGTTGGGAGGGATGTCAGTTCAGTGTTCGGAAAGTGGTATATACCACCCTACTTCACGAATAAGTTATCATTGTGGAAGTGCCGTACCTACCCCCAAAATGGTAGTTGACATTTTGGTTAAATTTGTCCTTTAAGGTGCATTTGAGACCTGGAAACAATGACGATTATTAACATGGTGATGATGTGGCCATCCATTTATGGGTGTTATTGCAGTCTGGGTCATTCACAAAATTGCACGTTTTTCCTCAGTGAAGCAAGAAAAGAGGGTGATGTTGCAGTTTAAGTTGTTCGGGAAAGAAGTTTTGCACACATTTTACCTCCGTAAATCAAACACAGTCGTTAGGCTAATTTAGGGTAGGTTAAGGTTTTTTACTTGGATCTTCTTTATTTTTAAGGTGAAAAAAATTGTTCTTTAAAGAAAGGTTAGGCAGGAAATTTGTAGTTTTGTTCAAATATGGCACTTTGAGAAAAAGATATTGTTGAGACGTGTTTATGAGTATCAGCAAGATGATGTGACTATTTCCTTCCTTTTATAAATGAGACTGAAATTTGTATTATACTGAAATTATTTCTACCTACTGGTTTAACATGGCTGTCTAACAACTGGTAGAATTCCCCCCCTTATTTTAGATTTCCTGTGGTATGCAAATGATATATCCTGCCAATGCAAGCTTCTGTAAGCTATCACCATGAATATTTCCATGAGTACATACTTCAGTAATGCAGTCTAAATCCATCTTTTAACTGATCATGCAGCCGTGAAGCGCTGGTTGTGTCATTTTCTGGCCATAGTAAGCTCGATTTTATTCCCGACATTCCTTGCATTTAATTAAAGATCCATTGATCCAAGCTTATTGCTCCTTGCATTGCCAGCGAGGTTAACATTCATCCTATTTGATCTGTTCCTACTTTCTCCAGCCCTGTGCTGCACTACAGCTGTCACTTTCCCACATGGCCTTCTTTGTTCACTGCTGTTTGCTTCACAGGAGCTCTTGATACTCTGGTTGTGATTGTGGTTTGTTTTAATTGTTACATTGTGATATTTTTGCCGTTAGTTATGAATGTGTCCTCCCCCCCCAAAAAAAAAGCACATCAGAGTAATTTCTGTTTGTTTGCACCATTTACCACAAAGTAGCAGCCCCGATAGCTCAATTGGCTAGAGCGCTGGCCTGCATTGGTCTCTCCTGTCCTGGCAAGATGGGGTTCGAGTCGCTGCACGCGCTCGCATTTAGCCTCCGATCGGGAGGGTCAGTTGGCAACTGGTGCGATAAGGCCGGGGACGAGCTACCGTGTCGGTGCATTGGTGGAACGTTAAACTCTGTCGAAATTCTGCCGTTAAACTGGATTTTACAGATCGGGCGGTAGGGCCAAGGTTCACGCAACAAGCTCTGCTCAGCAATATAACCATGGTCCATAAGCCACCCCAGCAAGGATTCGGACTGTATTTCTTCCTTTTATTAAAGTACCCACTAGACGTTCACAATCTTGAATTTCATGGAATCAATATGCTTCAGTGTATGCTTTGTAATATCGAGTTTCATGACGGCCACAAATATTGCAAGCATTCAAGAGCACATGAAGGTGACCCAAGATTCTATTTGGCATGTGAAAAATGTTCACGTATATGTCGAAGAGTCGACCCATTCAGAAAACATTATCGTTGGCATGAAATGGTGGAAAGGAGGGATGAGAAAACATTGTCAGAATTTGAAATGGAACCAGAAAGCAATGATGGTGACCATAGTGGATGTGGCATAGATACTGCGGATTGTTCATCAGTGACACCAACCCTCTTGAAACGGGAGTCAGTCAGAACAACCCACAAGAGCAGCTCCATTTATGTGGCAGACTTCATTATGTCTCTGCAAGCTAAGGCTGTTCCTAAAACCATATGTCAAAGCATAGTGAGTAAAATGAAAGACATATGTCAAGCTGTAGTGACTGAATGTGATGATATGAAAAAGCAAATCGAAATGCGCAGCCATCAGCAATGTTAGGAAATGTGAACACTATGACGGAACTGAGAAAGAAGAAAAATCGGGAAACCATGCTCTTTTGAGAAAAAAAAGAATCCCCCACCCAAAAAAAAATAAGAAGAAAACATTTTGGAATTTTTTGCCCACTCTTCGCACCTCACCTTTTAGCATCTTTGGGTATGTTTAACATCCACATATACATCGCATCTTGAATATGCATCATTTGGCACTTTTGTAATTATTTGCCGCCCACTTTACATGTTTAACCCTAAGAGAGCAATGTTTGTAGGAATGCGTGGAAGCCATTCCAGTCTTGGTATTGTATCGAGGTATTGTAGAGACCCATATTACATCACCTCCTCATTGAGCTCTATCGGATCGAAGTTGTGTTGTTATCAGATAACTGTAACCCTCCACATATAATTGTATATTGATTGTGCCTCTCTGAGCGCGATTTCAGGCCCCAACACAGGATAACATCGTCAAAGGCTGTCGTGATCGGGTGTAGGCGGGTTGGACGCGGCACGGGTGGTCACGGTCAGTGCCCGAGCTTGTGCCGGGCCGTGAAATCGCCCTCGGGAAACAGACTGGATATGAGGTTATGCATTTTTGGTGTTGGTGTGAGGGGATTCCCTGGTTTTGGCCAATCTTTCCTCAGATATCAGAAGGTAAATTTATGCCGATTTGTTTACAATACTTCAAAAATGCGAATGGTTTCCACGTATCCCCAAAGTTGCTCTCTCAGATGTCATTTCGAGGCCCGACATCCTGCCGACGCGTCCACAGGGTCGAATACAGCCAGCGCGTTCTCGAACAAACGAACAGTAATAACATCAGCAGACTGCGTACAATGGAAGCCGGCGTTGTATGAAATGAGGGCAGAGATGGATTACAAATGTGTCAAGAGATGAATATTTAAGACAAAACATATCTGTGAATGTGAAAGGCGGGCGGAAAGAAACTGAATGTTTTGGGAATAAGTGTGATTTTTTCCTCAAATGTACAAACGGTTACAACAGGAATACTAAGAACTTAAGACGCGCGCGTCATCTGCTGGACTCTACAAGCTTGACCGTGAACGCACATCAAAGCACTAGGCCACCGGGACACCAATGGTTGGACACATCTCTACGAGACCTTTCTAATGATACATAATTTGGAACTGGAATCTCCGTAAACTAGAAATGTAGCGGTGGGGAGGGGGCAGAGACATTACAAAAATTAGTCAGCGGAGAACCGAAATCCAGACCTTGTCTCTTAGCATAGCTATTAGAGGTATGACGTTCAGCCTTCACTTCATGACTGAACCTATGGCTTCTCACGCAGAGAGATGCAGCTATCCAACGCAGAGAAACCCATTTTTTCTACGGGCCTAATTTGGAAAAGAGTAGGGGACCAAATCTCCTCTTGAGGGAGAGGGTCGGCCGATCAGCGGCCGTTCCCGGATTAACCTCGACACACAAAGTTATTCTTCCACTATTGGGAGTACATTCTCTTTCAAAACTTATGTTTGTAACTTGCTTCATTTGACATTAAAACTGGCATTCGTGCACCTTTTGGGTGCTTGAATGCTATTTTGCATTATTCCCTAAACTTTTGTTATTACGTTAGAACATTTGGGAACAAGACAATGTGATCGCTTGTACTTTGCAAGAGCTCCTACGCAACATAAGCATGGATGTTCTTTCTCAGTCGGGCGTTCTCTGAGCAACTGGTATGCTATCTTTGTTCTCCCCCTTTCCGGTAACTTTGCTTTGGCACCTTGATCATTTTCCATAATAAGCAAAATTCAACTTTAGTTTGCAACATTATTTGACTGATGCTATTTTCGCAGACAACGCCATGAACTCGCTCCTGCGTGTGATGGGGGAGGAGGGCACGGTCCTCAGCGAGGGCCATGCACCATACCCGCACATTATCGAGGAGGAAGACGGATGGAGTGTAGCCGTTGAAGGGAAACATGTAGTCTGGGCAGCGAAACTGGAAGGAGCGGTCGGCTTATGGTGCGTGTCTCACTACGTCCTGCACCAAAAAACAGCGAGGTCGGTGAGAAACACAAGCTGGTTCATTCGAACGAAGATCATGAACGTCCATTGCGAGATGGACCCAGATAAATCAATCGTCAGGGACATAGAGAAGTGGGAAAAGTGCTAAACTTGCTTGCATCCCTCAGCCGCTGTCCACACTCGGCGCTCTCTTCCCTCGCATAGGTCGCCAGCCGAAGAGAGGGCGGGGGGCGTCTGCGATCTCGAAAGAATGTTGTCTCGGTTTTGTTTGTGTGATTATCCAGGTTCTCTGTTTGACTGACATGTGGGTTGTCATGCAAGGAGTCGCATGAGGCTCCGAAGGCTGTGCTAATCGTGTGATATTCTAGTCTAGAGTCATCGTATTGTCATTCAGCATGCAAACATTGCTATTCGACATTGTTTTCAATGGCATTGCTATTCAACATAGGTTTGAATCAGATCAGAGTTTGAAGCCATCGAGCCCGTTCTAACCTTTTTGACATGTGATGGCATGGATAGGTCATTTCGGCACAGTTGTTTAACATCCGTTTTATTTTTCATAGAATACACTTGCTACTTTTTGACTGTGGCTATTGGGAGATCGACGTTTGCACGCCGGGCCACGGCGCATACTTCTGCGGCAGAAGTGGTACGGAAGCAAATGAAAACCAACCTGACATACTGTATGTAGTCTTGCAAAATTGTATGAAGGCTTTTGTTAACCTTTGTCACACTCTGCGAACCTCCTACTATATGTTCGCATGTACATATTGCTTAATCGCCGCCCATATAAATATACTTCAGTTGAGGCTTCTTGAATTCCACTTCGGCGGTGCTTTACCAATAATGACGAGTGCGAACGCATAGTGCACTGATCACCTGACAGGTAGCGAACGTTATGCTTATTTTCCCTATACTTATCGATATTGTTCGTATGTCTCCAATCAGCAGTAACCTTGCTACAGTTGCACCTGCCTCTTACGTGTCCAATTACATGGCACACCGATGAACGGCTAAACGACGTAACACTAGCAGATATTCATAGAACCGATAGAAGTCCTTGCAGGGAAAATATGGCAAGCCATGCATTGACTACCGGTACATCAAGTATCAGTGGCAGATCCAAACACGCGCTTCAGTGGTGGCTAGTGGAGGGATCAAGTCCCTCTCCCCCCCCCCCAAAAAAAAAAAAAAATCAACCGATTGTGAAAACCCTTCGGGTTTCAATTTATTTTCACCTTCGAACTAAATCAAAACATAGCTTTCTACCTAAGAACTAAATCAAAACAAACTTTAGGATACATTTTCCGTACAGGAGAATGTCACTTACCTACTGCAATCAAACCTCTTTGGGGCATGGTATCGTAACCCCCTCCCACGGTCCGCCACAATGAGGAAGAATATGGCTGTAATGTAGGCTTTGCTAAGACGTGCATGGCCTGGTGGACGTGGGCCTTACTGAAACGTGCATAGCTTGGATTTGGCGCCGCCTGCAGTGTTTCGACAGCAGATGTCGCCTAATATCAACAGCATCGGAAACATCTCCGGCCGTCGCTGCTGCGACGGGTAAGAAGAGATCTCACTACTGAGGTCTTGGAAAATCGGTTGCAAGTGCTTGGTGGGATTAAGCAACCTCGAAGGTGGGTTGTAACCCTACCAGCCCATAACCGGACCTCCTATCCATCCCTAACTCCGAATCGCCCACGTTGATTGTCGCATAATTTGCCTTTGTTAGTCACCGTATTTTTCGTTATTACTGGTTGTACCCATGGTTAGTCATACTAGTATATGTGTTTGTACTCTTCGTTGGTTATCGTACTTTTCTTCGTTAGTGTCATTAGCATACATGGTTAATCGTATTAGTACCCTTGGTTGTTCGCCTTAGTATTCACGTTATTGCTTTAGTCGGTCCAGGCTGTCTACCTGTTGGTTACGTTGGTCGCCTCGGTTAATACCTTATTATCCTTGGTTCGTCGCCTTAGTACCCGGGGTTAGTTACCTTTATACCCTTCAATGTTTCCTTAGTACCATTTGCTCGTAGCCTTAGTGAACTTGGTTAGTCCTGGTAGTAGTCCTAGTTAGTTATGTTGGTTTTCATAGCTGGTTATATTAGTTCCCTTGGTTAGTCATATTAGTAGCCAATGTTAGTTCAGTTAGTCGAAGCCTTAGTTTTAGCCATAGTTCCCTTAGTTTTAGCATTAGTTCCCTTGGTATTGCCTTGGTTTTTGCGTTTGGACAAAATGACTACCAACGTTGACTTAGTCACGTTCGTCATTTTTTTTTCAGTGTCCGCTGTTTCAATTCCCAGCGCTTTGGGCATGGCAGCAAGACTTGTCGCCAAACAGCCCGCTGCCCAAAGTGTGGTGAATCACCCCATCCTGATTCCACCTGCTCCAAACCTGTCCACTGTCTCAACTGCAATACATCCGACCACCTGACCACATCACCCCTCTGTCCAGTATGGCGCAAGGAGAAGGAAGTCTGCGCTGTGAAGGCCACGACCGGGGTGTCATACCCCCAGGCCCGACGGTCTGTCGAAGCCACCTCCCCGTCAACGAAAATGTATGCTCAGGCGGCCACCGTTGCTCCTCCCACACGTCGCGTCAACACTACTTCTGCCTCGATGCAAACAGACATGATTCACGGTTTAGCTCCACTAAAAAAAACTTACTCCACTGACCACACCGACACAAACCACCCTGGCTCCCAACACTCAGACCACTCCGGCTTCAAACAAACGGACCACTCCAGGGAGGAGTGATAGGCCCCGCAGTCACTCCGCTGCGGGAGCAAATTCTCGTTCCCCGTCAGAGGGCCGCCGGTCCGGCCCAGCGCCGGCCGGCGCCCACGTGACCCGACCAACTCCCAACCGGCGGGCATCCCCCGCGGCAGTGGCCGGCCGGCGTGATCCTGCCAAGGTCACCGGTCGGCCGGACGGCTCGAGCGAGCCAACCACCGCCGGCCGCACTCAACACACGTGCCCACCTGAACTGCAATCGTGGCTGCGCCAGGCACCAAAAGGTGCCAACAAATATTAATTCGCACCAATGTCCATATTTATCCAATGGAATTTCCATAGTCTATTATCCAAATGGGCCGAAATGAAAGCTTTCTTTAGTATTCTCACATCTATTCTCATCGCACTTCAAGAAACCTGGTTCGTACCCACCGATACATATAATTTCAATCTTTCCAATTATTCGCTGTACCGCCACGACGAGGTACGTGAAACACACCGCAGTGGCGGTACCGCACTTTACATAAACAATGATTACACACATACACAAATTAAACTCAATTCACCATTACAAGCCGTAGCCTGTACTATGCGTTTTCATGGTAGGAACATAGATGTATGTTCGCTATATATTCCACCACACACAGACAACACAAACATTTTGACACAATTAGAAAACCTCATAACACATTTCAAAAATCCGTTCATTATACTTGGCGATTTTAACGCCCATAGTACAGCGTGGGATAAAAACGTACACAACCAGACACTCGTGGAAGCATTATTCAACACATTTTAGACCGACACAATTTAGTATTACTTAACACTGGAGAGCCAACTTTTTTTTCATCTCGGACACCACACAGAAACTGCAATAGATTTAGCAATTTGTTCTCCGGCTTTGGCCAACGATTTTGATTGGACGGTCGACACCGACATTCATGATAGTGATCATTATCCAATTAAATTAACACCAACATTTTCAACTTCGGCTGATACCACACCCAGTTTTATCCCGCGCTGGAAAACTTCGAAAGCAGACTGGATCAAGTTTCAAGAACTCCCATATGTACAATACAACCCAGATATTTGCCTTGTGCAAAACATGAACTTAATCACAAACACACTTCTCGAAGCAGCATCGGTGGCAATTCCAATTACGAAACCTTTTACAAAACGAACGCCAGTACCTTGGTGGAGTCCAGAAATATCACGTGCCATCGCAGTAAGGAAAAGAGCATTTAGGAAATATTTAAGACACCCTGGTCAACAAAATGTAATCCTTCGTAACGGTGAACGAGCTAGGACACGCCGCCTCATTCGCGACGCCAGACGTCGTTCGTGGTCGGAATATTTAAAAAGGCTCACTTTTCGAACACCCTTAAGCCAAATCTGGCAATTAATCCGCTGACTGTCTGGACGCACCCCATTCAAATCACTCCCGGTCCTCAAAATCCAAAATATCACCATTACAGACCCAAAAGCAATAGTAGACACAATAGTAGACGCCCTGGCTCAAAATAGCTCGGATAACAAATACAGACCTGACTTCTTACAAAATGCACAACACACTTTTCACATCGATTTAGCACAATTCAATTCTGACAACACTGAAACATATAATGCTCCTTTTCAACTTTCGGAACTGGAGGCTGCAATTTCCTCCGCAGGTAATACTTCTGTAGGGCCAGACAATTTACATTATTCTTTTTTCAGACATTTACCCGACCACACGAAACATTCCATCTTACGAACATTTAATTCATTATGGTCAGGTCATATTTTCCCTGGATCTTGGAAAGAAGCCACCATCATTCCGATACCAAAACCCGGCAAGGATCACAGCGACCCCAACAATTTTCGACCCATTGCCCTCACCAGTTGTCTTTGAAAACGTTTTGAACGTATTATTATAAAAAGACCGACCTGGCACCTGGAAACAAATTCTCTTCTATCTCCCTTTCAATGCGGTTTTAGGCGGGGACGCAGCACCATAGATCACCTTATTCGATTAGAGACAGACATCCGCCTAGGCTTCAAGAAACATTAACACACTGCAGCAGTATTTTTGGACATCAGCAAAGCATACGATATGGTTTTCAAACCCGCATTACTTTTCAAAATTCAGCAACTCGGCATAAAAGGACACTTAGCACATTATTTAGTAGGTGTTTTATCTGGTTCTCGTCCATTCCATATCAGGTGCCGGTCAGCCATATCCGATCCACGTTTTCTCCAGAACGGATTACCACAGGGAAGTTGTATTTCACCAGTATTATTTAACATCATCATTAATGATCTTTTCGATAACATGCCTGCCAATATATCATATTCACTATTTGCAGACGATAGTGCGATTTGGTGCTCCGGCAAAAATTACGAACGTTGTTTACTTCGATTACAAAACGCACTTGACCGAGTACACGAATGGTCCGTAAAGTATGGTTTCATTTTTCGGTCCCAAAATCTGCAACACTGATATTTAGCAAGTCGACACCCTGCCCAAACCCAGACACACCGCTTCACCTCGATAACAACAGCATACCTTTTGTAAATTCATTTAAATTCCTAGGTATTATTTTTGATCGTAGGCTATCCATGTATCAACACATCAAACACGTTCAGACCAAATGTTTTCACCGACTCAATTTATTTCGCTGTATTACTTCTTCTCATTCGGAGCAGATCGTCATACGCTTTTACATCTCTACAAATCATTAGTTCTTCCCATCATAGAATATGGATCGCGCGTCTACGCTGGTGCCAGTACCTCCGCTTTGAAACTTTTGGACACCATACAAAATAAATTTATCCGTTTAGCACTTGGTGCAATGACAACTTCTCCCATCAATTCTCTACAAACAGAAGCAGTAATTACACCATTAGATCTCCGAAGAATGGAACAAACACTTAGATATGCCGCAAAAATCAAATTTAAAGAACACCACCCCACACATTCATCACTACAAGTTCTCCCAAATTTACACCACAACTATTTAGGTCCCACCGAAAAGCGAACCGGCCTTACCATAGCTTCATGCGTCAAAACATTTTCAACACAACTTCAATATAACATTCCACATACTACTGCTCTTCCTCCACCTACAGCACCACCGTGGCAGATGGCCGAACGACACATTTTGTATCTGACCACAACCCCAAAATCACAACTTTGTCCAGAATACGCAAAACAAAAATTTCACCAATTTCGTTCTCGTTATCGTCATGTTCCATTTATTTTTACCGACGGATCAAAAGACGCCAACCTCACTGGAAATGCCATTGTTTCGGGTACACACACAAACCAGCATCGCTTACCAAACGGAACCTCCATTTTCATCGCAGAGTTGCACGCCATCCTCATTGCTCTTCGCTATGTCCGCAACCGTTCAATTTGTCACCCCATGCGCAGTGTTGTTATTTGTTCCGACTCCAAATCTGCTCTTCAATCACTTTCTTCACTTTCTTTTCCGCACTATTGCCATATCTCCATTTACGATACCCTTGAAATACTTTATCTGATGGGCGTGAAGGTCCGTTTCCTGTGGGTGCCCAGCCACTGCGGCATCCCAGGAAACGAAGAAGCCGACAAATTAGCCAAAGCATCATTACACCTCCAAAACATCACAGAAATTCCACCACATTTTGAAGGCATTAAATCATCAATACAACAGAGCATTCGACATTTTTGGAACCAAAACTGGACACAAAACACAAATCATACACAACTACGTTTCATCAAAACTGCTGTCGATACCTGGATCACATCATATAAAAAACCGACACGAAGAAAAAGTCCTGTCACGTTTACGCATCGGCCATACTTTTCTTACCCATCGATATATATACACGGCTTCACCTCGACCTTCATGCCCATCATGCAACACATATCTTACAGTTCCACATATTCTCCTTCATTGTCAGAAGTACCAAGGCCCACGAAAAACACTGACGGATTTTTGCCATACACACAAAATTCCTTTTACTCTGCCTACACTATAAGGGGATGATCATTCAACTCTCATCAAACTACTTTTCAATTTTCTCCGCAATACAAACCTGTTCCAAGATTTATAAACTTAATTATTTAGCATAATACAAGATACATTTTCTCACTTATGGCACGAAATGGCCTGAGGAGGCCGAAGTGCCCAAACCAACAAAAACTGAAACTGAAACATTCTTCACAACTACGTGGTCTAAAAGAACTGAATTTCAACAGTGTCTGAAGTTCGTCCGTACGCTGAATTAGAACACATTTTTCCTTATTTGTTAGCATGTCCGCACATTTTTTCTCTCGCCAAGGTGTATTATTTCTACTTTCAACGACGGGTTGACGAAAATGAAGATGCTTCACTATTGTTGCAACAGCTTTCCATGACTCTGTCCGAATGGAAAATCGTTTGATGCACAGCACCAATGCAGGTATTCGGTAGGCACCATTATAGTGGGTGAGGGACGCTGTGGTGGCGAGGGACGCAACATTATAGTGGATGAGGGACGCTGTGGTGGCGAGGGACGCAACATTATGGTGGGTGAGGGACGCTGTGGTGGCGAGGGACGCAACATTATGGTGGGTGAGGGACGCTGTGGTGGCGAGGGACGCACCATTATAGTGGATGAGGGGCGCTGTGGTGGCGAGGGACGCACCATTATAGTGGATGAGGGGCGCTGTGGTGGCGAGGGACGCAACATTATGGTGGGTGAGGGACATTGTGGTGGCGAGGGACGCAGCATTATAGTGGGTGAGGGACGCTGTGGTGGCGAGGTACGCAACATTATGGTGGGTGAGGGACATTGTGGTGGCGAGGGACGCAGCATTATAGTGGGTGAGGGCGCTGTGGTGGCGAGGGACGCAACATTATGGTGGGTGAGGGACATTGTGGTGGCGAGGGACGCAGCATGATAGTGAGTAAGGGACGCTGTGGTGTCGAGGGACGCAACATTATGGTGGGTGAGGGACGCTGTGGTGGCGATGGACGCAACATTATGTTGGGTGAGGGACGCTGTGGCGGCGATGGACGCAGCATTATAGTGGGTGAGGGACGCTGTGGTGGCGAGGGACGCAACATTATGGTGGGTGAGGGACGCTGTGGTGGCGAGGGACGCAGCATTATAGTGGGTGAGGGACGCTGTGGTGGCGAGGGACGCAACATTATGGTGGGTGAGGGACGCTGTGGCGGCGATGGACGCAGCATTATAGTGGGTGAGGGACGCTGTGGTGGCGAGGGACGCAGCATTATAGTGGGTGAGGGACGCTGTGGTGGCGAGGGACGCAACATTATGGTGGGTGAGGGACGCTGTGGCGGCGATGGAGCAGCATTATAGTGGGTGAGGGACGTTGTGGTGGCGAGGGACGCAACATTATAGTGGGTGAGGGACGCTGTGGTGGCGAGGGACGCAACATTATGTTGGGTGAGGGACGCTGTGGCGGCGATGGACGCAGCATTATAGTGGGTGAGGGCGCTGTGGTGGCGAGGGACGCAACATTATGTTGGGTGAGGGACGCTGTGGCGGCGATGAAGCAGCATTATAGTGGGTGAGGGACGCTGTGGTGGCGAGGGACGCAACATTATAGTGGGTGAGGGACGCTGTGGTGGCGAGGGACGCAACATTATGGTGGGTGAGGGACGCTGTGGCGGCGATGGACGCAGCATTATAGTGGGTGAGGGACGCTGTGGTGGCGAGGGACGCAGCATTATAGTGGGTGAGGGACGCTGTGGTGGCGAGGGACGCAACATTATGGTGGGTGAGGGACGCTGTGGTGGCGAGGGACGCAGCATTATAGTAGGTGAGGGACGCTGTGGTGGTGAGGGACGCAGCATTATAGTGGGTGAGGGATGCTGTAGTGGCAAGGGACGCAGCATTTACCCGATAAATAACTTATGGTTTTGGTGCGATCCCAACGAGATCCTAACACGACACCAGATACGTTATTGAAACACTTGGAAGAGACAGGGAGTCTAGGTTTGCCCCCCCCCCCCCTCACCGCATCGCTCTGTGGAACTAATCGTCGATCTAACAACTCAAGTGGATAAAGAGCCCGAGGAAACTCGGCTCCTGCGCACTGGTCTGGCGAACCTCAAGATAATACGATATTTCACAAGTCAGCTGAACTGAAAAAGTGAGGTTTTGCTACATGCGGGCGATCGGGCAGGCGATCGGGCAGATAGGTAGACTGGGAGACATACATACATACAGAGAGGCAGACAGACAGACAGACAGACAGACAGACAGACAGACTGACAGACAGACAGACAGACAGACAGACATATACAGACAGACAGGCAAACATGCTGGCGTTAGTTGACTGACTTTTAGTGCGAGCAAAACATTTGAGGTAAGGATGTTCTCTTGTCTCGTTTGGAGAACATCCGCATGGTAATTGACTCGACATATTAGCAAATGTATGCCTGTTGAGTGCTGAATGCACGGCAGTCACAAGCAACAGCCTCACGTTGGCACGCCCAGCATCACGTAGGTACCAGTTTCTCATTTTCTGTTTCGTGCACGAAGGTCAGCATCTATGCCCACGCCCGGGGCTAACTTAAGGCAAAATCAAGCAAACACGTGCCTTTCGATATAAGTAACTAACAGACTGGCGAATTCGCCACCAAGAGGACCCTCCCCCCCGGAGTACTTATATGATTACATAAGTGCTTCCAGATACTATCAACACTTAATATGCTTCTGATATAAAAGCTGAAGTACTGTGCAGTGATGTTGACAGCACTGTTCATAAACATCACAAACGACTATCAAACTCGCGACTCGTTACTGAAAGACAGCCTACATGAAACAAAATGCACATCTCTCATCTTTCCAGTGACATGCAGTGGATAAAGATGCGTGCCCTTCTACTTAATACCTATTAGTACCACTAATGTCCTGTGTGCTACCACTAAGTGGCCATGTTGCCAAGGCGACTTCATTATAATGGCTCTTTGTGCCCCATTGTGACGTCATCTAGCGACTTTTGGTCAACTTTCTAACTGTGTTCACCTTCAGTCCTCTCTGTTCGACGAGAACTTCAATCCTGTTTCTGGCAGCTTTTGGTATCAGACATAGTTTTCCAGAGCATAAAATCGTATTGCGTTTTGTGGGCTCAAAACGGAAGTGGGAAACAGAATGAACTAATGCCGCCCATGCCTCTGCTGTGACTGGTTATTGCCGGGCAATCCATGGGATCAAGAGATTTACTGCAGACAGAGGCACGCATTTTGATTCGAACAGGCAGGCATTCTGCCCAAATGGGCACGTCGGGACATGTGAGCACGCAAAATTAGACCCTGCTTACGTCACTTTGATGCAAATAACAGGCCAGGTGGCGTAGCAACCGGATGACGGGTAAGAATTGGTTACCCTGACGATGTATGGAGGGTAGAAACACGCGTGGAAAATTATACAACACTGTAAAAATGCGTGATACCTTCTGCCACATCAGCAATCGCTGGCGCGTTTCTCGTCTTCAAAATGCTCAATAACTTCTGCCAGACCAGGTTCGGCTGACGCGTTTGCCATTTGCCGATTGGTGCTGCCACCTACCATCAGCCGTCGACACCACGAGGCCGGGTTATCCGCTTCATGAGCTGTCAGGGAGTGCAGAATTGGTCGACAGTCGTTGCCTGCTTCTGCTATGCTGCAGCAACGATTGTAGTTGCGCGGTTTTCGACACCACGCACAACCTAGCGGGCACGAAGTGTTCCTAATTAATCTTGACTGCCGGCACCAGTGAACAAAGCATGACGGGTGTCATCTCAGGGATGTGAAGGACGCAGCTCGAATTTGTCGTGTCACTTTATTAATGACATTTGGATGTGAGTCATTATTTGACGGCGCAGTTTAATTTGGCGTATTGTTGCGGCACAGCGGCACTCCTATGCGAGTCCAACAAAAGAAAACGCGTCAACGGACTGCAAAAACGCCGGCCTGAGGAATGGCCGCCCGGCTGTTGGCGCCGCCCGTACAGCTGCCGAAGCAACACGCCACAACCAGACTAAATACCAGCTGAATGGCCGCCCGGGTGGGTGTTGGCGCCGCCCGTACAGCTGCCGAAGCAACACGCCACAACCAGACTAAATACCAGCTGAATGGCCGCCCGGGTGGGTGTTGGCGCCGCCCGTACAGCTGCCGAAACAGCACGCCACATCCAGACTAAATACCAGCTGAATGGCCGCCCGGGTGGGTGTTGGCGCCGCCCGTACAGCTGCCGAAACAACACGCCACATCCAGACTAAATACCAGCTGAATGGCCGCCCGGGTGGGTGTTGGCGCCGCCCGTACAGCTGCCGAAACAACACGCCACAACCAGACAAAATACCAGCTGAATGCGGAGCGGTCGTGTCTGTGGACACACCTCTGAAGTCTCCGGCCGAGGAGGTCAAACTGTGTGCGGTCGCAATGTAGGCGCGTCAGTTTAATACACCGGTGACCGTCTTTCATCTGTATCGCCAGCTATCTCACATGTCTCACATCTCACATCTCACATCTCACATGTCTCACATCTCACATGTCACGCTGGTCGCTGCAGTGCCACGTGGTGTCACTGCGCAGGCATCCGCGGCGCAGACGCCAGTCACCTTGTGGGCTGCAGCGGGCCGCAGCGTAACGGCTATTTGCCACACACATATACCGACGGTGCGCTGGCGCGGTCCGGAGCAGCAGCGTGACGTGACGTGACGTGACGTGACGTGACGTGACGTGACGTGACGTGACGTGACGTGACGTGACGTGACGCTCCACGATCCCGGCGGCCCGGTCTGCCCCTGCCTGCGGAATGTTCTGGTCTCGACTTAAGCCCAGGGTGGTCAGCCCTGTCACAGCGATCGATCAGGAGCCGAGCTTCGCCACAACCTCACGCCGACACCGAACGCTTGAGCTCCGAGGCGCACCTGGGTGTGATCAGTGTTCACTCATGGACGCTTAGGTCTAATGGCTGAAACGATTGGTGAGTCGTGTCCCCCAAGAGATAAGAATCTCAACTCCTTTCGCCGGCCTCCAAATTCCGTGACGTTCGTCAGAAGGTTCATCGCTGGAAAAGGCGTTGGGAGCGTTGGGTAGCATTTCTTATACCAGCTCTGCTCGGTTTATTTGTCGGAGTGTCTTTGGCAAGGTTGGTCTTCACACACCACCTGCTGTGCTTCCAAAGGACCACACGCCACCTTCCGTGCTTCCAAAGGAACACATACCACCTGCTGAGCTTCCAAAGGAACACATACCACCTGCTGTGCTTCCAAAGGAACACATACCACCTGCTGTGCTTCCAAAGGAACACATACCACCTGCTGAGCTTCCAAAGGAACACGATGGTGTCGTCACGGTTGTCACGATGGTGCGACTGCAATTAATTTCCGACAAATCGATATGTTTAATCACGCTGCAACACACGCCTTGGCGCGGCTAAAACTCGCCTGCCTACGCCTCTGGTTTATCGCTATTACCGCTATAACTTACCAACGAAGTGAGCGAGGTCAGGGGCAGGTCCACGAATTTTCATGGGGGCGCTTGTCTAGAGGGTTTTCCCGGCCGGAGGGGCGCCACCTTCCATGGGGGCATATGCTCCCAGTGCCCCCCCCCCCCTCCCCTCTGTATCTGTCTCTGGGTGAGATCAATGCTCCGTGGGATATGTTAAGACGAGATGATGGGCGTCAGGTAACTGTCTATTAGTGAGTGAGGTCACTGCTCTGTGGGATATGTTAAGACGAGATGATGGGCGTCAGATAACTGTCTAATAGTGAGTGAGGTCACTGCTGTGTGGGATATGTTAAGACGAGATGATGGGCGTCAGATAACTGTCTATTAGTGAGTGAGGTCACCGCTCTGTGGGGTATGTTAAGACGAGATGATGGGGGTCAGATAACTGTCTATTGGTGAGTGAGGTCACTGCTCTGTGGGATATGTTAAGACGAGATGATGGGGGTCAGATAACTATCCATTGGTGAGTGGAACATGTTAGAGGAGTTGGTACACCATTGTTAGAGGAGTAGAGGCGTCAGATGGCTGTCCATTGGTGACGATTCAGCGGTAAATGTGACCTTGACTGTCGGTGAAGCCAGCGGTGGTTTCGCTGACGACCAGATCGTCATTGGCGACGCATTGGCGACATTTTCCCAGGCGTGGCCTGGCTGATTCTATGCTGGCCTAACAGTTACACCAGCCCTGTAACTACACTGTAAAGTGACGGTCGCATTATCTAACAGTATCTAACAGTTACACCAGCACTGTAACTACACTGTAAAGTGACGGTCGCATTATCTAACAGTATCTAACAGTTACACCAGCCCTGTAACTACACTGTAAAGTGACGGTCGCATTATCTAACAGTATCTAACAGTTACACCAGCCCTGTAACTACACTGTAAAGTGACGGTCGCATTATCTAACAGTATCTAACAGTTACACCAGCCCTGTAACTACACTGTAAAGTGACGGTCGCATTATCTAACAGTATCTAACAGTTACACCAGCACTGTAACTACACTGTAAAGTGACGGTCGCATTATCTAACAGTGTCTAACAGTTACACCAGCACTGTAACTACACTGTAAAGTGACGGTCGCATTATCTAACAGTATCTAACAGTTACACCAGCACTGTAACTACACTGTAAAGTGACGGTCGCATTATCTAACGGTATCTAACAGTTACACCAGCACTGTAACTACACTGTAAAGTGACGGTCGCATTATCTAACAGTATCTAACAGTTACACCAGCACTGTAACTACACTGTAAAGTGACGGTCGCATTATCGAGGGACGCGGCATTTGCCTCCACATCATAGTCAGATATTAGGAGGTAACTGGACGCGAATCACAGAATATCATAGTCAGATATTAGGAGGTAACTGGACGCGAATCACAGAATATCATAGTCAGATATTAGGAGGTAACTGGACGCGAATCGAGGTTTTTTTCTGCACGCTTAACCTGCATTAACTTAGGTAAACGTTCCAGTTGACGTTCTCCCATCTGTTATTGCTGTGTTCACGTGCATGGCCAAGATATCAGGTAAACAGTGAAAATGCCTCAGTTTTCGCTCCGGTATTTACTTTTGGACCCCGTTTGACCTCAATGGACACGTTTCATGTTTTGGGTTTTTGGTTGCGAGAAAAAAAACGGTAATAATGCTTCATGGCCAAAGACGAAGTATTTTTGCTCATGGGTTAACCACCACCATGCATTCTTGCATGGTGGTAAAGCAGCGGTAAAATGTTCTTTAAAATCCCTCTATTTGGTTGTTTGGACGCATGGCAATACTTTGTGCAATATTATGGGATCGTATCAATGGAAATAGCATACTGTCAGGGTTGGCTGTGACCAGATGTTCTGGCGCGGATACAAGTTAGAGGAGAGGGCAGGCACATTCAGTGTTACATTTATCCCCATATTCCACATACAATATGCATATGCATAATCCATATGCATACTCATGAATGATGCAAATCGGTTTCTATAATATTTCAACTCCCTCCCTAAATCAAAGCCCGCTGGTCTAATGACCAGGATAGCATGGAGTGGCTTTAACACTATTTTGAACCTAAAGTTCCATAAAAAAATCGACTCTTCACTGTTGTGAAGAGTGCCCGAGCCTCAAGCTCGCCAAACCTCATCAGCCTCAGATGACTTGTCTAGTAGAGGTATATACCAGGGATGGATGCATTAATTGTCATGAGAGAATACTCATCTGGAGATGCGGCACTGCGAAAGCCCTTGGAGGGGCACTTTCAGTAGAATATTCGTGAAGCGAAGGTGGGTGGCATTTGCACATACTGAAGGGGCGCCTTTTTCCCTTTTTTCCACATTTCCCCTGGTGACCGTAACCTTCCCAAAGTCAAATGTCGTCATATCCTCATGTTACCCCGGCAGTCGTAACCTTCACAAAGTCAAATGTCGTCATATCCTCATGTTACCTCGGCAGTCGTAACCTTCCCAAAGTCAAATGTCGTCATCTCCTCATGTTACCCCAGCAGTCGTAACTTTCCCAAAGTCAAATGTCGTCATCTCCTCATGTTACCTCGGCAGTCGTAACCTTCCCAAAGTCAAATGTCGTCATATCCTCATGTTACCCCAGCAGTTGTAACCTTCTCAAAGTCAAATGTCGTCATATCCTCATGTTACCCCGGCAGTCGTAACCTTCTCAAAGTCAAATGTCGTCCTCTCCTTATTCACACTCCGGCTGATCATGGGTAACCTTGGCCGACAAGACGATATTATTACAGGTTAGCATACCTTTTTTCGGTCTGAAATCTACTTCAGCGCCTATTTTGTTTACCTTCGAGAACTCCAATGTAATATATTACGAACTTGTGCAAGTTATTTTGGATTGGGCTTGCTCTGACCTGACCTGGTAGTCATTCATATCAAGAGATCAAATACTATTTGCAGATATTCGCAGTGACTCAGTAACATTTTTGGGCTAAGTTGGTTGCACCATCTGTAATCGGTTCATTAAACCACCCAGCTGAAATTGCGGATATCCGACGTTTGGCTAAATTGTGCCTTCAACTTGCTATGAATACTAAATGCGCACCTAACGTATAAACTCGCGATATTGTTGGATTTGTCTGGCATTGCACAACATGTTTGCTTTTTGTTCCACGGCTCAATCGAAGTTAGGGATGAAATGGCAGGCGGTGGCGTCAACATTTCGGAGGGGAGCGATAGTGAAATACGCCCTGCAATTGGGATTTAATATCTACCCACTGCGGCTGGGATTTAAATCTACCCTCGGTAGCCGGGATTGAATATCTATCCTCTGCATCTGGGATTTAATATCTACCCACTGCGGCTGGGATTTAATATTTATCCTCGGCAACTGGGATTTAACATCTACCAAGTTCTGTAGGGTGTGTCGGATGTCCAGACAACTCGCTAAAATACACTAAACCAGCATGTTTGCTATAGTGAAGAAGAGATCGAAAGCGTGATAGAGCAAATCAACATATCGCTACAATACCAGATTTGGTATTGGGAAGTCGGCACCAAGTATGCAATCACGTCGGCGCCATTTGGCGCATTATCGTTATTTCTCCGACAGAAATGGACCTGTGCCCCTGCGCACCCCTGTTTCACGAGGGCCCCCGAGCGGCAGCACTGTCCTTTGGCGCACAATGGCCACAGCACGTGCTGCCAGTGGCATAACGGCACCGCACCGGCACCGCCTTCGCCCGTTATCCATCCGCACTTCTCATTTCGGCTTTGTTTCGCGTGTTTATCAAATGGATTTGGGGAGCAGAATGGGCCGATTTCTCCCAATTCTTGGCGCTCCCCATCTAAATCAGTCAGCCGGGTAAATAAAGCTTTACATGGGAGCCGAGGGGGCTGGACGCCAGTGGCCTGGACGGCACGTTCACGTGGAGCAGATCCTGGCTCGCGCCGCTAATGTCGGCGGAGAGCGCCACTGTGACTGCGACTGTGGCTTGTCCCTGGTTCGGTCAGGGAAGTTGTCCGGTCACCAGACGTTGTCCCGTGCGTCATTCGGTGCGGGTTCGGGCGGTTCGGTGCGGGTTCGGGCGGTTCGGTGCGGGTTCGGGCGGTTCGGCGCGGGTTCGGGCGGTTCGGTGCGGGTTCGGGCGGTTCGGCGCTGGTTCGGGTGGTTCTGTGCGGGTTCGGGCGGTTCTGTGCGGGTTCGGGCGGTTCGGTGCAGGTTCGGGCGGTTCTGTGCGGGTTCGGGCGGTTCGGCGCTGGTTCTGGCGGTTCGGCGCTGGTTCTGGCGGTTCGGTGCGGGTTCGGGCGGTTCTGTGCGGGTTCGGGCGGTTCTGTGCGGGTTCGGGCGGTTCGGTTCGGGTTCGGGCGGTTCTGTGCGGGTTCGGGCGGTTCGTCCTGCTCACCTGCGTCGCCACCGAATGGCCGCTGGCGCGCTTGCATGACTTGCTGTCGCGTTTGGCGGGTTTTTATTTTGCAGCTGCGTGTCCAGCGCCGACTGCAGCCTATCTGGTGGGCTAATGGAGCTGACCGTGCCGCGGAGGGCCAGGAGCAGCAGCTGTGCCAGTGCTCTACCGGTGGCAGCTGCCGGTGGCGAAGAGCAGCACGGTGGCAGCTGCCGGTGGCGAAGAGCAGCACGGTGGCAGCTGCTGGTGGCGAAGAGCAGCACGCCGGCACTGCCGTCAACGCCGAATGGCCGCATGGAACGGCCGCTTGGACAGTTCCAGAGTTGGAAATGCTCTTGCCTGTTCCATTTCATATAACGCGACGTGATCGGTTCAAAACTCGACACAGTGTGGATGGGGAATGGGTGTTTCCCTATTTTCCTTCTCTTTTTCTACGCCGATGCCCCAGGAAGGAGTGCGTTCACCACCTATAAGTGAGGAGTGAGTTGGAGGAGTGAGCTGCGCAGCATCTGATTTGGTTGTGAAAAGGTGCCGCAAACCCGGCGAGCCCACTTGTGTGCCACCTTCAAGACAAAGCACACGCATGGCGTTATCCTGCTGTTATCTGTTATCTGCTGTTATCCTGCTGTTATGCTACCAGCCTGCCACCTGACGATGCCATCAGCCGTTTTGGGATGCGGGAAGACGAGAATACGCACGGAGGCCGTGTGATTCAGAGAACGGTTATTCAGAGGAAGATGTATTATATGTAAAACAGCTTGATAAGCAGAATCTGGATGCATGTTGTCATTTGGTGGCAAATGAGCATTGTTAGCAATAAGGTCAACTAATCTGGATGGGAAACTTCCCGCCCATCTTTATGAAAATATTTGGTTTCATGTACAACATCACAATGATAAGGTTCAGTTAAATTTCCCGCCTGAATGCACCTCTGCCCTTTGTTCCAAGGTGAATTATGGGGTTTCAGTCTAAACAAATAGAAGTAGCTTTACATTTTTTAAGTTACGCTTTAACGTAATCATCCACGTCTGTAATTAATGAAGTCAACGCGTCCACCATAGGTCTTCAATATTACAGGAGCATTTCACATTTCTGCTATCAGAGCAATGCTTTCAGTACTGATCCTATAATGAGATGCTGCACGCCACACATTTGCAATTTGCTGTGTACATCTGCAATGCGGTTGACTGAAAACGTCCGTGATGTCAACCTCGTCATTAAATTCGGATTTTTGTAGCAATGCATTTTACCTACGGATCTGCGATCTCTTTTTCATCTCGCGTAATGACATGCTGGTCTTCGACGTGCCTCGCTGAGGACGCCTTTTTAAGTTCGGAGCCGTGAATGACAGTCTGAAGTTAACAAGCTCTACATGGCGGACGGATCGATGGCCCTCCCCTCGTCAGCGCCACTTCGGCACCCGTCCGCTCCCAGTCCGCACCCGTCCGCTCCCAGTCCGCACCCGTCCGCTCCCAGTCCGCACCCGTCCGCTCCCAGTCCGCACCCGTCCGCTCCCAGTCCGCACCCGTCCGCTCCCAGTCCGCACCCGTCCGCTCCCAGTCCGCACCCGTCCGCTCCCAGTCGCCGTCCGCTTCCAGTCCGCACCCACCCGCTCCCAGTCGCCACCTCCCGCCAGTTTATGTGCCGCCCTCTGTTTCAACTGGTTACTTGAGCTGGTCGCAGCCACCGCCACCGCCACCGCCACCGCCACCGCCACCGCCACCGCCACCGCCACCGCCACCGCCACCGCCACCGCCACCGCCACCGCCACCGCCACCGCCGCCGCCGTCACCACCACCGCCGCCGCCGTCGCCATCGCCACCACCACCGCCGCCGCCGTCGCCACCGCCACCACCACCGCCACCGCCACCGCCACCGCCACCGCCACCGCCACCGCCACCGCCACCGCCACCGCCACCGCCACCGCCACCGCCACCGCCACCGCCACCGCCACCGCCACCGCCACCGCCACCGCCACCGCCACCGCCACCGCCACCGCCACCGCCACCGCCACCGCCACCGCCACCGCCACCGCCACCGCCACCGCCGCCGCCGTCACCACCACCGCCGCCGCCGTCGCCATCGCCACCACCACCGCCGCCGCCGTCGCCACCGCCACCACCACCGCCACCGCCACCGCCACCGCCACCGCCACCGCCACCGCCACCGCCACCGCCACCGCCACCGCCACCGCCACCGCCACCGCCACCGCCACCGCCACCGCCACCGCCACCACCACCGCCACCGCCACCGCCACCGCCACCGCCACCGCCACCGCCACCGCCACCGCCGCCGCCGTCACCACCACCGCCGCCGCCGTCGCCATCGCCACCACCACCGCCGCCGCCGTCGCCACCGCCACCGCCACCGCCACCGCCACCGCCACCGCCACCGCCACCGCCACCGCCACCGCCACCGCCACCGCCACCGCCACCGCCACCGCCACCGCCGCCGCCACCACCACCGCCGCCGCCACCGCCGCCGCCACCACCACCGCCGCCGCCGTCGCCATCGCCACCACCACCGCCACCGCCGTCGCCACCGCGAGCACCATTCCCTGGTCTGGTCTGTCGGCGGAAGGAATGGAATGGTGCACTCAGCTGCACATGTCGCGAGGTGACCGAACGTCACCTGTTCGTGCCATGGTGTGATGTGATGTGGTGTGTGATGTGATGTGGTGTGTGATGTGATGTGGTGTGTGATGTGGTGTGGTGTGTGATGTGATGTGGTGTGTGATGTGATGTGGGTGTGATGTGATGTGGTGTGTGATGTGATGTGGGTGTGATGTGATGTGGTGTGTGATGTGATGTGGTGTGTGATGTGATGTGGTGTGTGATGTGATGTGGTGTGTGATGTGATGTGGTGTGTGATGTGATGTCTGCCAGTGACACCACCGTTACACTGCGTTCGCGTCACCTGGACTCGTCATGCAGTAGCTGTAATGCCACCTTCAGTGCTCAGTATTCCGCCATAATCATATTTCTGTTTGAGGACCGAATTGGGCCACTTCGAGCATCACACTTCGTGTTTGCCGCCTTCCCGTGACAGCATTCTTCGGTTTGCACTGCGCAATGGAGAATAGCGTATGGACTGGCAGTGTGCTAGACTGGCAGTGTGCTAGACTGGAAGCAACACCCAGGTCATGTGGTGTTGCGAGCTGGACGGCTGTGGCGTACCGTGGGCACGGAACGGCAGAAGGTAACACAATCTGCGCACAGCGGCGCATCCATATTTTGTAACGTGGATGTTCAAGGGGAAATGTGTTGCAAAGTTCGGTGTAGAGAGCAAACATCTCGCTCAATTTGTGTAGGAGAATCATAAGCAGTGGTGCCGCGAGGGGTGGGTAGAGTCGGGGCAGTGATGGTTGTGCGTGAGCACTCCGCAATAAGCCCGCAAGACGAGCTGAAATTCGTGAGAATTGCGTGCACTCCAGCCCGAAAGTGTTTCTTCGGGTGGTCGTCTCCCAGCGCCTCATCAACAACTCACCGCACCGGCCCGATGGCATCGACGGACATCTACCGAGGCAGGATGAGACGGCGGCGGCGAGGCAGACAGTTGCACTATCGACCAATCGATGCCGTGAATTACAGCCGTGTGCTGTCATTTATCAAGATGGCAGAAGTATTAATGATGACCGAGACTAGCCAGCAATAAGGTGGTCGGGTATTGGGCTCCCCAATCGGAACAGCATCGCGTGATTCGACCTGGAAGTGGATATATCGGACCCGTCACTCCACTTTCCCAGCCAAAGACGGTCGGGGAGATATGTCGTCACTGAAACTCCGTGGCATAACGCTGAAGTAGCACGCGGCAAACTGGGGAGTATATAACTCTAGCCGTCGCTGAGGAGAACAAGTCGGAGAGACAGTGACGTCACCGACAAATCGTAACTAAACCAGGCCACGCAGGTCATAATCAAAAGGAGTTGGCACGGTTCGCATTCATCATCTATGCTCTGAACGTGAATGCACGAAGAAATGCGAATGAAAAAGACGTGAATGAACAATGGAAATGAAAGAAACGAAAGCACCTGCATGTGATATACGCGTACAAGAATGAGCCGTACCAAGATATACCATGCAGGTGCTTGATGCATCATGTTTTGTTCTGTTTTCCATGCAACACATCCCTTGCTAATATCGGGCATCACCACCTCTGGCACGCCAAATGCGCCAACACTGGCTACAGCCTGACGAATAAGTCGTTTGAAGAATGCGTAGCCATAGCTGTGTGAACAGAAATTAGTGAAGGACAAAGAAGGCTGATGAGCGATCAAGGAGCTGCTTTAATCGAACTGTTCAACGCCAATGTTTGCCTGGAACTAGGGGCAGAATTTTGTACTCATTTGGTGGGCCGGCCCCTTTAAAGGCAGCGTGGCCCCAGATGATTTCAGCTTTTAGTATGGAACTATATGAAGTGACCCCCAAACCGACTTGGGCCCTCAACTTTCCCCATGCATTGAACCCCCAATTATTTTGGTCAGGTTATGCCTGGATCTCCGTAGGACTAGCGTTGAGCATGACAAGGAGGGGGGTAGTCTAGGTTGATCGATACCTTCGTTTTCTTTTCTTCTCTACACTCGAAACAATGCCACTAGCGATATGTCCACACCTTCAAATCAAGACCTGGTGTACGTGATGGTCAATTTAAAATTCCCAAGTCATTGCTGACAATTTCCACACAGTTCGGTAACTAAAATTGCAAGTGATGTTTTCATTATTGCTGGTATCATATCATTAATTATTGCTGCTATGTGCTCCAATATACAGATGCATATTTACATGAATATGTAACACCAATTCACTGATAAATTTGTACACAATACATGTGTTATTCCGTCTATTTATCATTTGATTATTTAAATGGTGAGTGTGGTTTGCTTCCTCTTTGATGACATCTTAATAGATGAGAATCGTATAACGATACAAAGTCAACGTCGGTCGCTGCTAATAATTTTGGACTTGGAAGTCATATTTAGTGATTGGATTGACAAAGCATGGAAGTGTATGGCCTTTATCTTATATGTTCGTGACATGTAGCTTCATTACAGGCATGAGCTAGCGATAGGAATGTCCCATGCGCGCCGAAAGGCTTCAGCATGCATTTGTGCACGCTTTTCATCGAATTAAAAAGTTGTAAAAACATGTCAATATTTCCGTCAACTTGGCATGTCATGCTGAATTTGTTTGAGTATGGATCAATAGCGTCTTAATAAATAGCCTGACTCCAAGCTAACGGTTGCATATTGGATATTTAAGGTCGGGGAATGGGTTGAGGATACGGTCGGTGAGGGTGGCGGCTATGGTTCCTATGGTTCCCATTCTGCCAATGGTGTCTACCACAGCTGATGCCATTCAATGATCTCCCCTGTTGGTAACCAGTGGCGGGTTCAGGGAATGGTATATCTGAAACCAGGGCACGATAACCAGGGAGGGGAGGCGGCAGGGAGGCAGCGCCCATTCGCATCAACTTTCTGCCAGTTTAACATTGACCCATGTGTGTTGCGTATAAAGACTTCAAAATGGCTCTTGCCCCCTCCCCCAACTTTGAGACAGTGTCCGTACCACTGTTCTGAAGGAACATGAGATCCACCCAAGCGGGTAGATCTCATGTTTGCGCCTTGAGATGTTCTCACTCTTTCAGCACACATATACGTTTAACCAATCCAGGGTTGTTTTGGGGGAGAGTCGGGAGAGCGAGCAGCAGACCCTCTTCACCTCCGCTGTTCCTACGCAACTCGCTTCTTCAATTCATGGGCTTCCATTCCAGAAGCTTTCCACTACACCACCGACTTCTACTACATGGGGCATGTGGCTGGACTGAACTCAACCTCAGGAAATAGTCAATTTCCAAGCTCATTCAAAGAACTGCATGCTTTTACGAAAACATGGCTGCCATTTCTTTGATGATGGTGGTAATTGAGGAAATACTGTCATGCATGCACTGAACAATAAAGAACATAGATAGTGATGACCAACATCATTCGAAATGTCTTCATATATATTTCTGCTGGCCGAAAGACCAATATTTTATGTATGCATGAATTTACTGCCAAGAAATGTGCTATCAACGAATCAGGTAATTTATATATGTATCACGCTAGAAAGGCTGAACAAGAAAGTTTCGGAAATATTAACGGTCCCAGCGTAGGTACAGCACCGGCAACGTCTGTGAAGAGGTTAAAAAACAGGTATGGCACCGTCCGTAAGGAGGTTGGAAAACAAATAGAAAGCGTGCAAAGGAAATATTGACGATCCTAGCGCTGGTACAACATCGGCACCGTCCGTGAAAGAGGTCGGAATACACGTATAGCACCTGCATATGCCAACTAACACGGGATGTGGGGTACAACCAAAATGTTACTGTCGCTGCATGCTAGCTGGAGGCTCGCAGGCAGCGACAATAACGGAAATTTCTCAATGCCTTCCAGAGCACGTTTTATTTGGGTGAACTAAATGTGACTATAATAATGAGCGATGTATAAACCCGATGAAACAAAACAATTGATACGTTATTAGAAGCTCCGTCTTGCCATTTGGTGGTCACGTTGCTCAACCACCAATGTAGACATTCACGTCTTTTGAACACATGCAGAAATGATAGTTGTTTTTTTATTAATGATATTACACATCGACAGTCTTTCAGTTGCGACACAATAGCACACAGTACACAGTACACAATATCACAGTAGTAGTACACGCAAGCTATTTATCTTCCCATACGTTCACATTTGCGTAGTCGCCACTACTCATCTCATTCAGTCCACGTTCCATCATATCTCTATTATTCTCGCAACTATTACAAGATCATTCATCTTAAATGTACCAGTAGATCCAGGCCCCACTAAATCCAGCCCAGATGAAACCGACTCATCCTAGCGCTCTTCTAATTGATATTGACAGCTGATACCCAGGTTGCTTTGACACACCAGGATCGCCAGAGGTGATCCTGTGAAACCCCCGCATCACAATAACCGCATCAGACTGCCCCATGTGCGGTGGAACTGTTCCAGCTTTCTCGTCTTCGTTGCAATGCATTCATCAACTATATATTGGTTGAAAAGCCTCGATTTAAACTCTACAAACGTCAGATCTCCGATCCTATTCGGCTTCTTATTCAAAACATATTGCTTTGCAAGAAGTACGACATAGTTGACAAACTCAGGAGCATCGAAACATCCAAACAGTAAGTGCTCCGGGCAATATCTCAGTCGGTTTATGTTCAATCGACCCAGCCTGGCTATCAACGGCCGCCAAAATGGCCCTACTGACCGACATCTCAGAAAAAAGTGACTTAAGCTGTCTTGTTCGGGACAGAACATATATTGCGGTGAATTAACTATTTTTGTATCATACAAAACATTTTGTGTAGGTATGTATCTGTTCAATACTCGGTACTGCAGCGTCTGAAGCTTAGTCGACACACATCACTTATAAGGAAAATTATAAATCTGGACCCATTGTCTTTCATTGAAAATGTGGCGTTCCTCAGCCCATTTGATCTGGCAACGAGGCTTCACGGTCTTTGGGAGCTGGATCCTACAAAAGTGCTTGGTTGTGATCTTCTCGAGAGCAACTATGTTACCGCAGAAATGATAGTTAAATGATGTAAAATATCCAGCTTGTATGCAAAAAGTGGATTAGTACCCACATTCATGTTGCCATATGTCTAACCTAACCACAGTTCTCTTGAAAGCAATGGGTTGACTTGCAGCCATTACATATAACATGACATTGTGCCTGATACTGGGAATATTGAAATGTTGGACCATCAGGAGGTTCTCAGTTTTTGACTTGTCGGAAATGAGTTGGCCACATAGTTAGACAAGCAACACGAAGACCGCAAACAATGGCATCGGTATCGAAAGGACTATTTTTTTTTTTTTTGTTAGTGAACTGATCGCAGACACATTGTGCCTTTCGCACATAGTGCTTGTCATGGCAGCTGTAACTATGCACACTGATTTTGAACCATTTAGTAGCTGATGTTTATGAAACTAAAACTGTTTTCAGAGAGATGATTTTCACTGGTCTGATTGGCCCATTATGTGTGTAGATATTATGTGTTACTTCGTCAAAACTGCCAATTTCCTCTGACGTAAAACAGAACTAGGAATTAAATGCTGCACTCTCGCTGCCCAACGTTGCCAACTGCTGTGGCGCACGTCTGCACTGCGGAAAGGCGTGCTTGGTGAACACCTCACTTGGCCTAACCCTACTCGATGCATGCGATGGGAGGGATGGGCAGGCCTCTTTGTTTTCTGTTCACAAATCAGGTGCCGGCTCGATCTACCTATCCCACATTACAGGCTGACCAACTCCCGTCCGCCTCGTTACGGACGTGACGGCCAGACGTCGACTGACCGCGCGGCCGTTACGGACGTGACGGCCAGACGTCGACTGACCGCGCGGCCGTTACGGACGTGCCGGCCAGACGTCGACTGACCGCGCGGCCGTTACGGACGTGCCGGCCAGACGTCGACTGACCGCGCGGCCGTTACGGACGTGCCGGCCAGACGTCGACTGACCGCACGGCCGTTACGGACGTGCCGGCCAGACGTCGACTGACCGCGCGGCCGTTACGGACGTGCCGGCCAGACGTCGACTGACCGCGCGGCCGTTACGGACGTGCCGGCCAGACGTCGACTGACCGCGCGGCCGTTACGGACGTGCCGGCCAGACGTTGACTGACCGCGCGGCCGTTACGGACGTGCCGGCCAGACGTCGACTGACCGCGCGGCCGTTACGGACGTGCCGGCCAGACGTCGACTGACCGCGCGGCCGTTACGGACGTGCCGGCCAACGTCGACTGACCGCACGGCCGTTACGGACGTGCCGGCCAGACGTCGACTGACCGCACGGCCGTTACGGACGTGCCGGCCAGACGTCGACTGACCGCGCGGCCGTTACGGACGTGCCGGCCAGACGTCGACACCGCGCGCCGCGGGCAGACGTCGACTGACCGCGCGGCCGTTACGGACGTGCCGGCCAGACGTCGACTGACCGCGCGGCCGTTACGGACGTGCCGGCCAGACGTCGACTGACCGCGCGGCCGTTACGGACGTGCCGGCCAGACGTCGACTGACCGCGCGGCCGTTACGGACGTGCCGGCCAGACGTTGACTGACCGCGCGGCCGTTACGGACGTGCCGGCCAGACGTTGACTGACCGCGCGGCCGTTACGGACGTGCCGGCCAGACGTTGACTGACCGCGCGGCCGTTACGGACGTGCCGGCCAGACGTCGACTGACCGCGCGGCCGTTACGGACGTGCCGGCCAGACGTTGACTGACCGCGCGGCCGTTACGGACGTGCCGGCCAGACGTCGACTGACCGCGCGGCCGTTACGGACGTGCCGGCCAGACGTCGACTGACCGCGCGGCCGCGCCGTGTGTACGTGCAGCCGATGCAACCGTTCCTGGCCGCAATTACGACGTCCACCTCGGCGTCGATGTGTGATCCCATGCCAACCGCAAGATGTTTGAACGGCCGTGGCGGTCGTGCGCTCCCACGCAGCCCGCCATTTGCCTATTGGCTCGTTTCACGGTTCACGGGGAGGCGGCCGTTTTTGCGGGAGTTGCGGGGTGACAGTGCTGGCGCGGCGGCGGCGGAGCCGACTCGGCCGCCGCCGCCGCCGCCGCCGCCGCCGCCGCCGCCGGCGCCCAGTCACGAGCCGCTCTGGCCGCCGGCACCCGCCGCCGCCGCCGCCGCCGCCGCCGCCGCTAGCGTCCGTTACGCCGACAACAATCGCCGCCCACTCCCACGGACGCGGCGCGCGACATTTTAACCCTCCCACACGGACCGGCGATTATTGCAAGAAGCGGCGGCCGATTGGGCTTGGCGTTCCCGGACCGATTCCGTGTGAGCGCCGCGGCTGGTGCAGGCAGGTTTTTCTCACCGGGCGCCTTTGGCTGTGTACATGCCAGCTAGCTGCTGGCGCGAGCGGCAGAGTGGTAGAGTCATAGAGTGGATAATCGGCGGTCCGTGACATCGTGATGTGTTGCTATGGCAGCGCTGACCAGGCTGGGTGTCATTTGATTCAATATAGCCGTCCACTGACCATTTCAAATCTGGCTGAGTTGGGCCTAAAATATGTGGGGACGAAACGGTTCCAAGCAAACTTAGAGCCGATGAGCCACGTTGATATTTTGGCTGGCATGCTTTCTGCTGTCTCGTAGCGCATGGTTAGCTATACCTCGGGGGACTCTAGACATACTACAAATGTCATGTCTGTTCCCCACGTTCTAGACACGACATTTAAAACACGAAGCATATTCTGTGTCATTATCGGTTGTGATATGCTGCAAGAATATTGTTCTGCGATTCATTCCACAACCTTTGCAAGCGAGAACTCACCGAAATGTAAACGAAGATGCGGCCCGCATCCGAGACACTACCATTCCTGTTCTGATCGTATCCCACCCGTGACGCAATGTCATTGCCTTTCAGTATCCTCCGATTATTTCAGACCCGATGCGTGACTTTGATAAAGATCACCAATGTTCGAATGTCAGTCAAATATAAAATGCTTTGACCAGGAATAGTTGGCTAATTGGCGTAAAAAGATGTAATAAGTGGCAAAAACGGAGTGGTGTAATTAGTTTTCAAAAGGTGCATGTCAAGTGACATTTATATCTTTCTCCGACAGTTTTTTATAATCGGCATGTTTATTTCATAGTGATGTAAAAGGCAAAATATGAACAGTGTAAATTACACTCATTGCAGAGACACCTCTGGCAGACGATACACGATTGAATCCAAGTAAGTTGACAGTTCCATGTTTCCATGCATTCCCCAACGACATTTCACATTCAATGCAGTGAGCACAATCTGGCATATTCAAATAACGCTGGCCGTGACATTGCATGATGCGCGCATTAAAAGACACAGCATAAAATACCAGAATGAGGCGCCTGGAGCACCGCTGAGCCAGCAAGGGCAGGTGTTAAAAGCGCTGTGGAGTCGTCTGTGTCTACTAGTCATGTGCTCATTGCATTGTTTGTTTACACAGCAACGTGACTTCAAGCATATATGCAAACGTAAAGTGACTGCGGATGCGATGCATTCACCAAATTGCATTACTAAGCAATAAATAAAAATCCTCCATGGGACTGAACTCGAGATCCTGGTTTCCAAACTTAGTACGTTACAGATAAGGTCCCGAGACTGTTGGCAAGCGCCGGCTGTATTGCGAGATGCATGGTGTGCTGCATTGTGAGCTTTTTGGTGAGATGCGTGGTGAGCTGCATGATGAGCTGCCTGCACTTCGAAATGCTGCCGCAGGCCCCTTTCTTTTAAGAACGGTTGATTGTACTTCAGGAGAGATGTTGTGATGAATGTTTGTACATCAAAGTACACGAAAAGAGCAGACCTGGTGCTGTGTGAAAACATGACTTTAAAGTGCTGTATTGCAGTACGAATCACTGATGAAAGCTGCCCCATGAGCGGACATGTTTGCAGCGTGATTGGGCGCACGAGTCGCCGAGGATCTCAACATTTTAGCCAAGACGATGAGCACTTCATCGAGAGTATTAGTATAATAAGTGCTAAAAGGCAATATTGAATCCTAGTAAGTCGTACTGTTCCATGCTTCGAAAGAGCAAATCTGAGCGAGTGAGGAAATTGGAACGGTCAACGCCGCAATAACGAGCTATTTCGGTTTCAAAAGCGTCACGGCCGGACCGACCCGAGTCGGGCCACTCGGATGAACATTCAAACCATATTCCATGGAGTAGACTCGCTCGGACATCACCGTCATACCGCATGGAGTGGACTCGCTCGGGCATCAGCGTCATACCGCATGGAGTGGACTCGCCTGGGCAGCACCATCATACCGCATGGAGTGGACTCGCTCGGGCATCACCGTCATACCGCATGGAGTGGATTCGCTCTGGCAGCACCGTCGTACCGCATGGAGTGGACTCGCTCGGGCATCAGCGTCATACCGCATGGAGTGGACTCGCCTGGGCAGCACCATCATACCGCATGGAGTGGACTCGCTCGGGCATCACCGTCATACCGCATGGAGTGGATTCGCTCCGGCAGCACCGTCGTACCGCATGGAGTGGACTCGCCTGGGCAGCACCATCATACCGCATGGAGTGAACTCGCTCGAGCATCACCGTCATACAGCATGGAGTGAGTACGTTGCGTTTCCATCTCAATCTTGAGAGCCAGTGATCCGGTCGCCACAGTCTGTATTGGTCGCACATCTGACTACCACCCACCGCCCGCCGGCGCCGTACAAGGAAATGACCTCGGCCGACCCCGGCCTGGCCGGCATCGCGGCGCACCAGCCCAGAGGCTATAACCGACCGAGCCGTGACCCAGCCGAGCCGGCAGAAATATAACAGAGTAGACTCGCTCGTGCATCACCGTCACAGACGATACACTCATCCGAGCCCAGCCCAAGCCCTTTCGTAATGAAATTGCCCCCGCACTTATTCTGCATCTCCTTCATCTCATGGTCCCCTTGTGGCCAGAGCTGACCGAGGGGATTTTTCATTTAAACTTAATTAAATAAACTATCAAAAAATCTTATATACATAACATTTAATGAAGTTCAAGCACCAAACCCGTCAAATCACCGTGCCCGCACCACACTCTACCCACTAATTCTTAACTGGATAATATTTTTTATATTCCCTTCATCCCACAGTCCGGTAATTTCCTGGGTTGGCAGAAGACACTTGGATCCCATAATGAACTAAGCTGGTATGCTGGTAAGCCGACGACGCGAATTGGTGCGGCGTGCTAATGCCGTACTCCAGCATTCTTACAATGAGCTTCGTTTCCGAGAATCGTGAAACGTGGTTGGTAGCATTACGAAAAGCTTTACTCACATCGAATGAGACTGCCCATTCCATGTAGGTGTCCGGGCATATGGTGGTCCAGCGCGTCTCCCGGCGATCGCGAACGAGGTCGTTTCTCCTAGCTAAGCGAGCATGACAGAGAGAAACGTGTCAAAAACAGCGGAGCATTTTTCCTATGTTGTCGAAACGCTCAGCTCTTGGCCTGCATTGTGTATTATTCAGCACACAAGAGGCTCCCGGATCGTATCTTAAGAGGTTCTTCGGGTGAATGCCTCCGTCTCCTGACGACTTTCCATTTAAACATGAATGCGCGAGTGTCAGGAGAACAGTGTTGGGGGCGTCCGCTGCTGTAGTTGTCTGCTGCTGTGGCAGTCTGCTGCTGTGACCGTCTGTTACTGTGGCTGTCCGCTGCTGTAGCTGTCTGCTGCTGTGACCGTCTGTTACTGTGGCTGTCTGCTGCTGTGACCGTCTGCTGCTGTGACCGTCTGCTGCTGTGACCGTCTGCTGCTGTGACCGTCTGCTGCTGTAGCTGTCTGCTGCTGTGACCGTCTGTTACTGTGGCTGTCTGCTGCTGTGACCGTCTGCTGCTGTGACAGTCTGCTGCTGTTGCTGTGGCCGTCTGCTACTCTGGCCGTCTGCTGCTGTGACAGTCTGCTGCTGTAGCTGTCTGTTGCTGTGACAGTCTGCTGCTGTGACCGTCTGTTGCTGTGGCTGTCTGCTGCTGTGGTCTGCTGCTGTGGCCGTTTGCCACTCTGACCGTCTGCTACTCTGTTACTCCGACGTCTGCTGCTGTAGCCGGATTTGGAGGGCGTCGGTGACGCGTTTTCGAGGCGGCCAAGTCCAATGCCGCGACTTCTACGCTTCAGGGGTCAGCCGAACCATCCCGGGCTCAATGTCCAACTATGACAGTCAGGTGAAGAGCGCGTAAAATCGAGATGACCTTGCCCTGTTCGGGACTCTATCTTTATTCGCCTCATTGGACACGGGTGTCAGTGGAGATTGCGCCATGAAAAGTGCGACTAATTATGGCCGCGCGTTTACCGACGGCGAGGATCGGGGAACTCCAGCACAGCTTCCCGGCAGGGCAGATCGTTTACCGATGGCGAGGATCGGGGAACTCCAGCACAGCTTCCCGGCAGGGCAGATCGTTTACCGATGGCGAGGATCGGGGAATTCCAGCACAGCTTCCCGGCAGGGCTTTCGCTGGTATGTACCTTACAGGCATATTTAGCGAAACGTTCTTCAGTATCAAAGGTTGGTGCATAATTATATATATATATATATATATATATATATATATATATATATATATATATATATATATATATATATATATATATATATGTATATATTTATGTATATATATATATATATATATATATATATATATAATAATATATATATATAGAAAGTAAGGAGTGCTGAGATGTTGGTTGGCAACTGCTCTACTCGACCTCACATTAACACGTCAAATCTCGGGATTCCCCCATCCCCCCCCCAAGGTTCTTCTGCGATAGTGAAGAAATGGAGCGTATATCGCCTCAAAGTTTTCTGTATCTCTTCCTTCAATTATTTTGCGACGGATTGGAAGCTTCAACCTCAGGTCATGTAAGTTCCTTGTCCTAGCTCAGGTCAAAGAGGACCGCCTCCAAAACGTTTGAGGATCGACAACCCACATAAATTAAAATATATCGAAATGAAACGTTCCAGGTGAGTATTTTTGACCATGGCCTACATAATGTGTATCTCCGAATTGTGTTTGATGTCGGGTGAGTGCTTGAGGTAACGGTCAATTCTTTTCCAGTTTCCTGGACCAACTTTCCTAGTTTTGTAATATGCATGTTCTTCTAACCCCTATTTTTCTGGGTATGCATGCCAGAATATGAGGAGAAGTTCCTTGTCCAATTTCCTTGACTTGTGGTAAGTGGCCTGAGGTCAGGTTTAGAAAGATTGCTCAAAATGGGCTAAACCTATCCAGACAATCCTGTTTTGTGTTTTGTTTCTATTTATTTTGTGCATAGTCCAAATAGTATCATAATTGCATTGCACGACCTCAGTTACCCAATGAAACCTAGACTATGCATCGTAGTCAACGTCAAGGTCATCCGAGGTCGTTGTCCTATAGCAATTGTGCGATATTTTAAGGATCTCATGCACGTGAAGATATGTTGACAGAAGCTTACTACGTGGCTACAATTTGGCAGTGCTTACAACACGTATATATTGCATTCCTATTCCGTGTCAGGTCAGTGATCTAAGGTCATTGCCTTTTCTAGCCTATTTTGGACAAATGTCAGACTAATTTTTGTAATATGCGCTGTGTAATTAGCAATTAAATGTGATGCGTTGGTACGTTTTAATCATTAAACACACAAATGGCATACGTTTTAACTGAGTCTTTATCCGAAATATATTGATAAATTATGTCTGAAAAAAAACAATTTTTTTAATTTAAAAAAACATTACCTTTATGTTCAAGATTATTTTAAAGTAAACAGGTAATTTTAAACCCATATTCGTCGAGGTATTTCCGATGGTACACAGTTCCTTTCACGCACCGCCTAATTTGGGACGATCTGTAACCCCCTCCCATCATCCGCTACGAGTTGTGAAGATCTGACCGGAGAGACCGGGATAATTGTTGGCGTTTACTAGGAAGAAGAAACTACAACACAATGCTATTTCCTTCTCCCCTCACTCATTCATCAGAAAGTATTAAGTAGACGTATATTTTCTACCCCTGGCAGGACGAAGAGATGGTGCTGGCAATAAATGGGTGGTGATTGGACTTCTAATTAGATCGCGTGAATGAAACTGGATCAAAGGTCATAGTTGATGTTAGGAATGTCACCGTAGGCCCATGTATGTTTGCCTGGTTCAACCAGGGCGTCGGCGACGTTTCATCACACTGGATACGTTGTCGAACCGAGACAATACTGAGCCAGCGTGCGCGAATGGTGTGCATCCAGTAGATATTTGCGGTGGTTTCGCAGCGGACGCAGAATATTATATCCTGCGTGACGTGATGTAGAATATGTTGTCGGTGTGTACGCGTCGGGTCAATCTTTTTGGTTATAACCCCGCCACATTGTCGAAAATAACTGCGCAGACAAGACAAATTACACTATTAGACAATTACGAAATGAAGGAATAGTTGCACAGAAAAGAATGCACTATGATGCTCCCCTGGATATTGAGTGAGACATTTCCTCCCTCCAGTCCATAAATCCACTCCCGATTTTCCATTCTAACGCCCAACCCCACTTTGGGATGCTGCAATCTGTAACGAGATCACCATACTCCGCAGCCTGCCCAGCCAGACGGAGATGTGTGGCACATTCGACGAGATCATGGGTGCTGTATGACTCACCTCGGGGCGCAGTTGATGCGCCCCGAGGTCCAAATAGCCGCCAATCATTCGACGTGAGCTCGTCGATGCGGGGAGGGCGACCACTGCACTAGTGGGGCGGTTGGTGGACATTCTGTTTTAGGGCTTCATGTTGTAATATTGGCTAGGTACAGTGCAATATCTGGATCCCCTTTTTACAGTGTTTATTTCGCTGAACCTAGGTATGTCCAAACTCCTTTTATTCACAGGTTGCCCACCACACTCAAAACATTCACGATATACATGTATCCAAAACTACCATCGAAACAAATGTTTGCTTCCCACGCAATCTGTCGAAGTTCACATTCAGAACTATTGCGCCATGTGTGCCCAATTTTGACCAAGTGCGGGAAAAAGATTCCATGCGTCCGACCTGGATTCCATGTGACGTCACAAAGATTATACGTCGTCCGGGTCGCTGCGGACGCCAAAGTGCGCAGAATAGTTATAGTATGACATCATCTGCGACATCCACAGCATGGAATAGTTGTCGTCTGGGTCGCTGCGAAAACACCCCTAGATTACATTAGCGACCGTATGCTTGCCGGTGTACGTCTTTGGCCCGCCTGGATACCAAGTATGTCGCATGACATGACGTCATGCATTATGTTTGTGCAGCGGATTTGAGCGCACTGCACTTGCACGTGATCCAGATCCTAGAAGCAGGCTGCGCAGATTGTCGACATTGACGGCTGCCATAAACCATAGCTGATATTTGACATGTGGTGCCCTGTTGGGCGAGCGTGGCGCCCTGCGTGACTCAGCGGCCTCTGGTGACTCAGCCAGAGCTGGGTACGAATCGGTGTTTACATGTGGACGCGGCCAATGCGACGGCTGTGTCGCCCACTGAACTAGATCTCAGGACATTTTTTTAGCAAGATAACTGTTGTTTAATGCTTTGATGTGATTTGTTATTTAATATCCATACAATTCCATACTAATACAAATGTTGTTGAACACTGCTAACCCATTCCATTGCTGGTCAGCATAGCTTTTTGCGTGCAATGTAGTAATACCTCCAGAGACAGATGTTGTATGCCTGCGGTGTCGGTAGGGATGAAGGAAACAACTAGAAACGTATATCCCACCAGTTTTCCCCGTGCCAGAGCCCTCTCAACACTCCATTATAGATGGCTTTGGGCCTTGTCTCATAGGTGAACGCCAAGCAGACATCTAATATCTTGTTCACTTCCCGATCCAAGTCCTTGACTCAGTTTGATGTATGCTAGTGTTTTGCTTTGCCATCACTGAAGCGATATGTCTGATTAATTCGTCAGTGCTCGGCCCAATGATTTGACGCCCTACTACTGTGTAGCGTACCAGATGTGGTGTACCAACTTACAGGTGGTCTGCATGACTAGGGGTACCTCCGAAATAAATGCATTGTTTGTTTTTGTTTTTGGTGTTCGTGGCCGATTGGTAAGATCACTTGTCCCCCCCCTCCCCCGGGAGCGATGTCGCAATCTCGCGAGTTCGAACTCAAGCGTCCCCGAGACTATTCTTGGAGGAACTATGAACGGGAGGGATGCAAGAAACATTGATTGTGTGGTGGCATCTCTATTAAACAATCATCCAGAATTTTCCGGCGTGTGAGCCACAAAATGCAAAGAAATTGTCTTCGCATATAACATTCCTGTCTTTACTATTGCTAAGCGATTACATACAGCAGCCTCCTTCCCTTCCGACTATCCTTTGTGTTATTGAATGTCTAATGAATGAGTGTATCTTCCCTTTTCCGCTTTTTCTGTAATTCACTGGTGCTTTCGAGATGCAAAACCTCCAATTGGGTGGCTCGATCACGATTTCCCCTATACCAAACCCCTAAGAATTGGCAATCCACACCGGAAATGAACGACACAGGGTCGATATTTCCAAGTGTCATAATGGCCAAGCATCAAAACGTCCAAAAGCCAAGAGCATTGGGGTGCGACGGAATGCTCAAGACACAGGATGTCAAATACGACAGAATGTCGAAAACCTTCATGTGGTCCCATATTGATTATGGAGCTACTTTGCACTTGCACATTCTGACTGTTGGGCATTCTGCCACACTCCAGTGTCCTTTGCGTACCAGTGGTCATTGTGGCGTACCAGTGCACGGCGACGTAATGTCCATGAGTCATAATGTCCAGCCGTCATAATGTTCGAGCATCAGCATGTCCAACATTCGCTTGCTTTTCTCTCTGATCCAGCAAGCCAAGTAGCTCAGTTCACTGGAGCGCTGGCCTGCACTGGTCTACCCTTTCCTGGCAACACAGGGTTCGAGTCGCTTCGCGCGCTCGCGTTTAGTCCCCAGTTGGGAGGGTCATTTGGCAGCTGGCCCGATAAGGCCGGGGACGAGCTACCGGGCGGCCGTGCCTGTGCATTGACGGCACGTTAAACTTTCGGTCAAAATTCTGCCGTTGATCTGGAATTCATGGATCGGGTGGTGGGGCCAGGGTTCACGCAACAAGCTTTGCTTAGCAATTGGACCCTGGTTTATAAGCCACCCCAGCAATAACCCGGATTAAATATATTTAAACAAAAAAAGAAAAGAGAGGTTTAAAGTGTTATCGATAAAGACGACTGTCGGATTATTAGAAACACAAAGTATTGGAACTATGTGCGCAAGCATGTGTACCTACAAAATGGCATGTACTATTTGTTCCGCTTGTTCTAAGAAGTTCACTTCAACATCACCAGTTTTACCCCGGAGTGTGAGGAGAATTCGTAAAGGAGGTAGCCATCCAAATATTAAAATAAAGCAAATTTAAGTTTGCAAAACTCCAATATTTTAGTGTATGCAATTATCATACTGCATCTCGCCCCCTCCACGTTCAACGTTATACACCTGGTCCTCGATTTCTTTAAAGCGTTTTACGCCTACTCATACACTAGATACGCTGCTAGGGTTACTTTTTTCTGAGGCAGGAGCAGGGGGACATCGGAGGGGTTTTTTCCCTGGGATGCTCCTTTTTGTTTCCACCGGGGTTCGGTCTACCTAGGTGCCCATAACACTTTTAAAGAGTATATATTTTTGGACAGAAAATCCCGTGATGGCTGTGGTGTCCCTCTCTGCAGAGTGCAGGCGTGCCAGGTCAAACTTCACCCTGCTGACTTGAGCTTGTGTCCGTCCGTTCGAAGCAGATGGCGCCCGGATGCTGCAATCGAACGTATTTGTCGATGAGGCGAAACATACTTTGCTGATTCATGTCGGGATGTAAGACATTTTCGACATTCTGACGCTTGGATATTCTGTGGCGGGGTACTGGTACGCCATAATGCCCAACAGTCAAGAACACTGGTGCGACAGAATGTCTAAGTGTCAAAATGTTCAAATGCAAAGTGGCTCCGAGATTAACATGAGGCCCTATGAAGGTTTTGGAATATTTTGAAGCATTGGGCATTTTGCGACTTGGGAATTCGTCGAGGTGCACTGCTACGCCACGAAGTTCAACAGCCAAGAAAAATGGGGCAGAACAGAACCTCCAAGCCATAATGTCCAAGCATCAGAATGTTGAAGTGCAAATCAGCTCCAGAAATAACTTGGGACCCTATGGAGGTTTTGGATATTCTGCCGCATTTGTCATTTTGCGCCTTGGACATTCTGTCTCATCCCAATTGTCTTGGCTGTTGAACATTCTGATTTCTGACGCTTTGATATTATGGCGATTGGACATCCAAGCCCTGTGCGAAATGAATTTGCCCTCGTGGCGTGAGCAAAAAGACATTCAACCCTTGCCTGACATGAATCCAGCTGCTCCAAAAGTGCCTTAGGTGCTGTGACTGGCTATATCCTCGTCCAGTGGCTTTCTGTGAGTCTGTGTCAGGAATGGAAATAAGCTGGCATAGACTGGTTAATTTCAGGGACCAGGCAAAGACAATTGCTGTTAAGACACATCGACTTCGTGCAGAAAATCACGAATTGGTTGTGATTCTAGGTCCGGAGGTTCTCGAGACACCAGAGATATAATCCCACAGTAATCTGCTGCCGTGTTAGCAGTTTTACCAGGAAGTTGTGTTTGCCGGCTAATACCGCGCTGACATGGCAATTATCAGTATTTTTGCGAGCATTTTGCCAAAGCTGATCTGCTCTACGGACTTGAAAATGTGGCAATTATTGCATGTCTGACAAATGACGGCTTATCGGTATGCCAGAAATGGAAGCACACCACAGCGTTAAGTACTCACACGTGACAGCGGTACGTTGCGTTCCTTCTATATGCAATGTGCTTGTACTACATGCCTGAAGCTTCCACTCTCGATTGGTGAGTGTGTTGGCGCGCCATAACCCATGGCCATTCCGTACTTCGCTCACTATCGACCAAGCCAGTGGGCGGTGACGGGGGCTGCCACCACCTCAATGTCCTGCGAATGGCTGAATTAAGCCGGGAAACAGCGGGCTTCGTGGTATGAAGCATGTCTGATGGAATTTAAGGCGGCATTCTGACCACCCTTTGTGGGTCAATGTAGGTTTTATTTCTTAATCAAGGCAAGTGGAGACCGTGGGTGTTACAACAGTGCCTGCTCGCCGGTATGCCTATTCGCCGATTCGTGCGGCGGTTACTGCACGAAGCAACTTGCATTAAGCGCAGTGCATAGTTAGATGCATTTCGGGTCTAGTTTTGATTCATGTGTATGATTTAGGCTCTTCTCCGAAAGGTCCAATGACATTTTCGGCACTCGTTTTATACAACCTGAAGATTCAGTATCCTCTTCTGCGCTACAGAAAATAATTGCTGTAGTAGTTTCTAAACAAAGTACAGTCGAAGCCTTTTCCGAAGTATGAAGCTAATATCCCAGTGCTTTGAACGCGTAAAAACACGAATATCAACAAATTAAGTGTTCTGCAAAACAAAGGGATCTGCCAGAACAATATCAATAGGCATCCCATGTATTCGATGTTTTCTTGCATCTGTGCAGAATAATAAACTGATCTGCCAGCACAATATCAATAGCCATCGCATGTATTCCGCAGGTGTGCAGAACAATAATCTGATCTGCCAGCACAATATCAATAGCCATCGCATGTATTCGGCAGGTGTGCAGAACAATAATCTGATCTGCCAGCACAATTCAATAGTCATCGCATGTATTCGGCAGGTGTGCAGGACGTCTAGAATGTCGCTAACCAACTCTGTACAAACAGGATTCAGATGGACAGGTGATGAAGCACAATCGTTAGTACGCTTCTGCTTCATAGGCATGGATGACCGTAAGCCCACCAATTATATCTATATATGCTATGTATATATAGTACCCAGTTGGGTCATGTGTCTACTTGTATATAATGCAAGCATACTGTTCATATTTCATACCATGCAATGGTTGATATATTTTTAGAATGCCGTGGTGAAAACCTTTTGAAACCACGACTTTGGCCGGCTGGGCAAAAGTGGTATTCGGCCTCATCGAAACAAGACTGCATGCACAGATGCAACTAGAGTGGTGTGTTATCATGATGTAGGTAATTCTTCCCAGAATATCACCAGGCACATAATATGAGGACAGCTATTATCTCGATATTCCACTAAAGTTGAATCAATATACTGACAAATAAAACACTTAATACACGTACGGTACTTCAATTACGCAATAATCTAAAACAATTGCTACAACAATGTGGGGAAACTTTATTGTCATCATCCGAAAATATTTTTACGATGGCATACAGGCACTGAGATGAGTATGGGAGGTAACTCACCTTAAATAAGTGAGCTTTATTTTATGGATTGGTGCAGCATTTCGATAGTTAAAATAATTGATGCGCTCGAAAACTCGTAGGAACATTCAAATGCACCATGGGAGATGCATGCTCCAAAAACAAGCAGCATGGGCGGTGCCAGGTGGTGAAGCAGGGAGGATGTACAACTTAGAGCGATGTGTGGGATATTCTGTACTCGTAGGTAGAAATCGGTGCACATCCTCAAAGGCATAGTGTTGCAAATGGACATTAATAATGCTTAATTATAAGAAAGAAAGGTCAGCAAATTTCAGGAATATGTCTCTAATGATATGTAAGCATACATGCCTCCCAAACTTCGTCCCTGGAGGCGCCCATGGACAACCACTGGAATCACCCTTGCCACCAGAAACATAATTTTGAAAACTTAATAATAGAACATTGAAACATAATAATAGAAAGATAATGTCGAATGAGCCTGTTCACTTCTAAATATAATTCCAAGGCACGGGACACATTATGCGAATATGGAGCCGTGACAGGGACATGGCATCGAAAATCGCCCTGGAGCCGCCTCTTGGCAAGCAATTTTTTTAATAATCACAAACTGCGTGCAAAAAAATAGATACTGCAGATCCGATGATTTAATAAGCCTTCCTCTAGCGATATGGAGCTATATGGGTGGACACATGCCTCCCAAACCCCTAAAGTTGCTAAAAATCATAAAATGGTGACAAATAGCAGCTAAGAAAGACAAATAACACTCGAGAACCTAAGACGGTGGCGGTCCAGCCGACTTCGGTTGACAAGCGGCTGCCAGTCGCCAGCTACGTGTCATGACGTCATGCTATTTGACCTGCGTGCCCTGAGGCCGGGCGGCCGCCTGGACAGTCAGTCAGACGGATAGCACCGCTCTAAGCGGTGATTTACAGCGTAAACTGAACGGGAAAACTGTGCAATAAAGAGTCGTGACACAGCACGCCACCTATGCTAATTGGACAATCCAGGATAGTGCAGTAGTCTTGTGATACTTTCATCATGTTGGACAGTTGACTGATTTCGAGAAGGCTGCAGCCCGTTTTCGCTGAATTAAATTGTTTGTCTATGCCGATGCGTCGAAATGGAAGGCACCATTGCAAGAATGATTGGACTAATTCCCACACGATTTCCTCCGCTTTATGTGGAATACGTGTCCTTGGCTTGAATGCACCATGTCGAATTGCCGACATACATTTTTTCTCCATTTTCGAAATTCATCCACCTCCACAACACATTGAAGACAATAAAGTGAGTGTCTTCACCAGCTGCCGAGATAATGCACTCACGGTTGGCCTACAAGTTGACTGCCGGGGTGGTATGGTGTTCGTTATTGTGCTTCGAGCATGGAAGAACTATCACGCGGTTCTTGCCCGAGTTCGCCCAGCTCACGCAACGGGGCCTCATGCTGCTGACTACGAGCGAGGGCAAAGTGCGGACGGGTCCGCCCCGTGTATATACTGTAAACGTTTCTCCGAACGGTCCCAACTGGAGCATTCCGACCATCACGCTTCTGAAACGGCAATCGCGTTTTGTTACAGCGTTTCGAGTTCTTATCCCTGTACTCAGAATTGTATCTGCTCCTTAAATGTTTATTTTGTATCAATTCTCACCGAAGTACTATCTTTAAAGTACGCATATTGTTCTGCTCAAAGCAAAGGTCTTACGTTTTTGCGTTATGGCGAGTCTTCAGCGAAACCGACCAAGCCGGCATAGCCTGAGGGCAAGTCACCCGGCGCCGGGCCACGTAACCACGTGACCGGCGGCTCACGCGACCTGCGTGCCCTGAAATCGGACGGCCACGTGACCAGCGTCAGTCCGATAGAGGGTGCCGTGCTGATCGGATGTGTGTGGCCTACACCTAGTGAGAAGGCTGTGGGATGAAATAGATTGTGACAGATGGTGGTGCATACGTATGCTAATTGGACAATTCGGCATAGGTACATCATACATGGTATATCCAGGCATGACTCTTCATGCATGATTCGGCATGATTTATACAAAATGTCATGACATTCTATGATAAGCACATCATCATTGCTATGCAAATCCCAACTGAGGAACGCAGCATCATTGTGTTTATGTGTAAGCACACGGGTGGTGCTGTTTATCTGGAACTTGCAATATCACGATTTTATCCCCGAGAGTTGTCAGGCCAGGGACGAAGCTTTGCACACTTATCTGGTCGCCCAGCAGTTCATCTTCTTCTGAATATTTTATATTTCTTGTTCACTCATGTGGGCCTGATGGTCAGCCGATGGTCCCTTGTGGCTTGATGCTAGCTTCCGTCAAATGCGTTGTCGATGGCTTGCAGATCACTTGGGAAAGCTGCACTGAATAATGGGTGACATTTTTTAGCAACAAATAAATCGAGTTTGGCCAAACCACTGAGGTGTGATGTCGGAACCGAAGTCGGTTTGGCTCTCAGGTCAGTGCTTGCCGGTGTTCAATGTTGCAAATTGTTATTGTGCACCTAGTATTCAGCCATGGAAAATAGTTTTATCGCAATGTTAGACCATCTTGTGCGATGCTTCACCTGCATTTGCACCAGAGAATCTTGCATATCACGTGGCTTGGTATCGCCTCACCACACGTCTTCTTCGAACTTCGATCCATTTGCATCGAACACACTGGCGCCGCATCTGGGAGATTGTTGGGATCGTTTCATGCAAATTGCTGATCCACACACTAAGAGTACTCGAGGTATCTGTGTCAAACGCAAGCATTTGAGTTTCTCTCCGTTGTGCGCTTCGTGGCATCACATACAGCTCCACACACCACGTACATTTCCACACATGAATATCTTGGGAGCCCGGGACATGCGTTGGTGCTGAGTTTCCCCGACGATCAATTTGTTCCTGAGACATTTTTTTCTGGGGGGGGGGGGGAGGTAGTTGTACCCCCTCCCCGTCAGGCAGTCACAGGTGGCCAGCTCCAGCAGGTGGTGCCGGATTAAGGGAGGAGATGAACCAGGGTGCATGTGACGCAGATACCTGCAAGGAGGTAGCAAGCTTCACCACACTGCCAACCAATATTAGCCCAAGATAGCCAATGCCACTCGACCTGACTGATATTCACGAGGTCATGAACACTCAAGCTAGTATAATGAGATGTCCCTGGAAAAAGAACTGATTCAGGTATTGGCACCAGTAAGCCTGCCGTGACGCATGGGAGGCCAGACGTCGTTGCGTTTCATAACAGAGTGGTATGCTCGGCTGCAAAATGGCGTGACTGACTTGGAATGGCACTGGCTTTTTATCAAGCCATGCGTGGAGGTTTCATCATCAAGTATGCGAGACAGTCACGTGCTATTGCATGATGTAGCAGTGAGACACGACACGTTAACGAAATGGGTGCAAATATGGAGGCGAGGAGGGTTTGGATTATGGGAAGCAGCAACCGGCACAAGAGCGAACAGGACTGGCTGTTGAGAGCGCTTCGCCAGCCTTCACCCGAGAAGCCATTTTCCATTGCCATTTTTCCTGCATTGCAGTAGACCTGCAGATACAAATAAATGCTTTGCTTTTCTCATCAAGGTGACGTTGCACTACATCGTCGTTCTTGAAGTGTCTTGACCAACAAGGAAATATAATCGGATATCCAAACTCCGAGAAAATTAGGTGCTGACACTTCAACTCTGCCATGTATCGAATCAAAAGGGACGATAGGCTCGGGATGGCATAGACCGATACGAATCTAACAATATCTGCTGTGTCCTCATCGTGTGCACGCGTTATGGATCTGGTCAGCCGAACCTCTCCACTATTACCGCCGAGCATGCTATGCAATGGCCAGTACCGCCCTGCAAACGAATACCCCGTGGTCCAACGGCAGAAATGCTCAGTGAATCCAAACTAAGTACCTATCACAACTAATATTCGGTGACATATAGAGCAAACGAACCAGGCGAAGTCAACGGCCCAGTCAATAAGTCAATGAAGTCAAGCCAGGTCACCGACCAGAAGCGGACTAAGAATGCTTCAGCCATGAAATTGGTATTAATGACCTGGAGATACTAAGTACAGTTAAGCATACAGGAAGGCTCTGGAGAAAATGCACCGAGCGCGCCTCGTGGTGCAGACAGTGCAGTGACCTGGTGCACTCTGCTGGCGTGTTTACCGGAATATGTCCGCACCATCGGCAGCCTGTCAGGCGGCGGTTCAAGGCCAACAGAACCGTTTCCGACGTAGAATCCCATGGTTTGCGGGTGAGATTAAATTGTCTCCAACCAGCTCTGGCCATTCGAAACCAAGGGATGAAGGGGATGGTGCCCACAGTACCTGCAGAGACAAAGGTAATTAGGTGCGGGTGTGTGGTGGAGCAGGATGAGTGAATATTGTGCGCGTGTCATCGATGGGGAGAGCTGAATTGCATGCAATCAACATCCGGTGCGAATTTGCAAAAAGCAATACCATAACCTTATATTTCTATTTGTTTCTTGCGACATCTGCTGATGCATAATTATGTGTGACAACCATCATATGTCAGTCCTACATAGCCACCAAGCATTCATGAAGATAACCGGTGAACGTGCTGGATAGCAAAAAAGCCGAGGCTGCACGTTCATGCACGATACAACAGTGAAGCGAGTCATGCTCCAAGGTCTAGCAGAGCCGTGGAGACAGTACTCCGCAGGCTGAAGAGGTTCCAACTGCAGCGTTGGTATCGAGGTAGTTGAGGAATCGCCCCACTACATCTGACACTTGGAGCCGACAGATAATTGAGTAATCGTCCCGCTACATGTAACAATGCCGGAAAGTAATTGAGGAATCGCCCCACTGCATGTAACAATTGGAGTCAGCAGGTAATTGAGACATCGTCCCGCTACATGTGGCAATTGGAGCTGGCAGGTAGTTGCCAATTTACAGGTCGGGAATAAACGTTGTATTCTGTGATTTGCTTTGAGGTCGTTGCAGCCCCCGTTGCTGCTCTGAAATTACTGCTAATATGTACTAATAATATGCTGACATGCTAATAATTGTATAATAATAATAATAATAATAATAATAATAATAATAATAATAATAATAATAATACCATAATGAGAATAAATATTGGTAATATTTTACTGGTGGATGATCAACGACTATGTGCTGAGCTAGTCGGAGGTTTCAGGAAGGATTTATGAAGAGGTGCGGCATTGGATCTCACGGAGATCGCAGGATAAGAGCGCACATGTAGTTATACGAGAGGTGCTGTGCTACCCATTGCTGTTTTGCCTGCACTGCCTCTCCGCGTAGAAATGAGACACCTTAAATGCAGACAGATGCATGTCTGACATGCACACTTTTCTATAGTGTGTGTGTTTGTGTATGTGTGTATGTCGGTGTGTGTGTGTGTGTGTGTATGTGTGTGAGTGTGTGTGCGTCTGCGTGTGTGTGTTTCAGGTTCTTCCAACGGAGCCATTCAATACAAATGTGGTACGTCTGTCTGATTAAAAATCCTATGGTCAGGTCGGCACACGCCGTATGGCCGTATGGTCACGGAAGTTTAACCTTGTATACCCCCCCCCCCCCACCGATACATCGTTTTTTAAGTATGCAGATTTGTTCCCAAGATGAGCTGAAATGATGTGGAAACACCTTTGCAAACTGTCCAGTTTCTCGCCTCGTGCTCCGACCTTAGGTCACGCTGGAGAACATATATATTGGTAAATTTGCTCTTCGCCTAGGTGTACACTGTCTGTAAAATATGCACATGGAAAGATCAAATCAGGTGAATTTAGATCAGATCACACGAGATCAGGTCACTGCAGGTCATTGATTGGCTATACAATTGCATGTCACAATACTTAGGCGGCACTGAACCGAAGGAAAAGCAACATTCTGTATAAGACTGCATTGTGTAGATATACATGCTATTGACCTGACTTTATATCATTCACCATGAACAGATATTCTAATCCAGGATGCTTATAACATGCTCTTTGTCATTTTCAGTACGGAAATTACCCCAAATTCAATTTCCACGACTCAACGCGGTATAGTTTGTTTAATGTTCTGACCACAGGACAACAATTTCAACCTTAATTAAAGTTTAAGTGAGGAGAATCGTTCGTCTTGATGAAGGAACAGCATGTTCTGAGTTTGGTGTTGATATGCCTCAACTACTTCGAATGGCGGCACTTTGACGATTTTGGAACATTACTCTATTCCATCCGTCCAAGGTAAATGACCTTTGATGACAGCGACGTGAAATGTTTACGAGATATGCAAAGCAGATGTAGCAGAAACTACTGAACGTTTCGTGTCTCTGCGTGCACTGATTCGGCCGCCAACCCGGAAAACCTGGGGCTCGGAGCTCTCGTGAGCCCCCCCCCCCCCGCCCCTCCCGGTCAGATGAAGGGAAATAACTAGTTAATGCATCAACCGATGTCTGCAAAAACCCTTCAACATTTAAAGTCTTATCGCTTTTTTTTAGGCAATACCGGCGAATATTTCCTGGTATTTAAAGCGCCTCACCCAGGTAATGACTCCTGTCTTTGCGTCTTTAAACTTTTGCTCAGGAACACATTTTCAACTAAGTCTGATTTGGAGTGTTGTGTTCTTGCTGTATGCTCACGCAGTGCATACCCCAGGAGCACTGCGGTCTTCGAGTACAGCCGCTGACAGTAATATCTGCCCTGTCCCCGACGCTGAGTGTGTTCGGTCCTCGGGCCATGTGCCGGCCGGCTCAGCGGCGAACGCCTCCAACTGCGCGCGCTCTTCTCGACGCATTATCATAATCGGGCAAACGCGGCCGTCGCCCGCGTCACAACATCAGTGAGAGATCCGCCAGAGCGGCGGCCGCCGCAGCGCTACCAAAGGCCTTGCCTGTGTGGCGCGCGCCGCCGGCGGTGCGCCATTTCACGCCCGTGGAGCCGGAATGCTGGTGTCGTGAGGCGCTGGGGGGTCCGGCCCGCCACCCCGGTGGCTCCTCTCACGCCTGGTCGAGCGGCGCCTCTCCGGCCCGACGACTGGCTTTGTGTGCCGAGACGCGACCCGGGGCGGCCCCGATAGCCGGGCCGACTCACCGTCGGCCGCGACCTCAGCTCTGTCCCGTGACAGCCTTGAGCCAGATGTGTGAAGAGATACATGTATTGTTCGCCTTGCTTGGCACTCGCGCTGGCAGATTTACATATTGTGTCATCTCACGTGCGATTTCCACGATGCGATTATGTCGCTGAGAGCGAGATGGACGCTGTCGGATACTCGTTTTTGTCGGCAGCCATTCGACGGTGACTGTTCCAGCTTTGGTGCGGAGCGCGTGGCTTCCGTTCAGCGCCGTGTAGCTAATCGTATTGGTGCCAGCGTTCTGCCAGCCATGTTAATTATCTTCAAAACGTATGATCAAATATGGTGTGTGCGTATTACATTCGCCATACAGGTGATGCATTTGGATCGGAAACAACCCAAATAAGATACATATTGCTGGGATGTCTTATTGTTGCTTGATATGCTTACATCAGAGCGTCCCTGTATCGAATTGCCTTCTTCATACTTCGCTAGAACAAAAGTGAATATGCTTGATAAGCTTTAACGCTGTTACGAGCATGTTCAATGTTTTTGTAAGATAAATAATTAACTTTATTCCTATAATATCTCATATTTATGACTACAAAACTTGAACGAAATGGCCGTTTCAACGCTTTGTTGCGATCATGTCGGTAGAGTTTTATTTCATATATCAGATACATCATGAGCATAATGTTACTTTGTTACATAATCATACAAAAGATAAACACAGTTATGTGTTTATCCTGTGACTACCTGTGATTACCCAGGTTTTGCTGTCGGTTTTCTTGGCAGAAATCGACGATTGAGATGTGTTTTCCCATTTCTCCCACCCGTCAGCAGTTGGGATAAGAGGGGAGAAGCGGATCAGTGGTGCTTGCATTCGTCTGAGTCTGGCGTTCGCCGATTCTGCATTACGAACAGTGCGCCATATTCAGGAACCCCAGGCACAATGGAATGGATCAACTCCATTCGACGCATTAAATCGAGGTGCTCTGAATGTGCCTCGTGTAGCATCTGTCGGGCTGTTAGGGCCGGCGAGATAATTAGGTTAGCACGCTTGCGCTTTCATTTGGGTGTTTGTAGAGAGACGGGAGAGCCGTCATCAGGAGGTTAGCGCCGTTATGAATAGGGATGTAATGGACATCTGCGCATTAGTAGTGACACGCGGAAAACAGAAATAGGAGAGCACGACTGCGAGGCTGAGGGGTCGGCCCGTGAGACCCGGTGGCTCAGGAAATGTGATCCCCAAGGAGGTACATATACAAAGAAGGTGTTATTGCACATATGGTTGGCTTGTTTGTACTCCGGTAATTTGCACGTATAGTGTGGGTGGCCTTCCTAAGTATTGGTGCGGCGATGTTGTGCTTGGTGTGATGTTGGTCGTGCCGTTCTGATTGTTCTCCTCGTCGGGTATTTTAGTTGGATTGAGCATCAATAACAACATGAACAATGCGGTTCGATCAGATGCTTCTCCTTCCAGATATCGTAGCCTGCGCATTGCAAGCAATGGTCAACATTGATGTTGAATCATAAATATCGGAGCTTCTCTAAACCCAGTTTTCTTCCCGGGTTCCATGTCGCCAGAATCAAGAAATTCCGCGTATGTCTTTCAGCCAGTGTTGCCAGGTTGACATAGTTTATGCCAATAACCTCGAAGTTGTGATATTGCTAGGCAGCTGGCATCCACATTTTTGCTTTTGGTATGCTCGTGATCTTGATATATTTGATCAGTTTCAAAATGTTATCGAAATATATATATTTTCTCATTTTGTTCTCAGTTTTTTTTTCATCTTTCTTTCAAGAGTATTGACTTCTTATGACAGCGCCGTTGTGGTCAAAATTAGTATTCCGAATAGACAAGTCCGCTGGAAACTGGTACTCAGTGCTGTTTTTGTGGCGTCATCGTGCGGAAAATAGTTGTTGATTTGCAACTCATATGCAGTTGAAACAGATACCATCAATAATATGATGTTAGTAATTTGTAATACCTTTGTGCAGTCTTAATTACTGCTGGTTATTACTATGATTGTTACTGGTGAATGCTAGAGTGCACATCCTGTTCACTAAATGTCATTAAGTTTCCTGTCACGGTGCTATCGCTAAGCAAAATGCAGGATACGTTCCTCCTGGTGCATATGTAACTTGAATTGGACAAACTAAAAATGCACCCACTGGCAACTATTGCATGTCAATTTACTTCATACTTCCTCACATTGTTTCTGTACGTCAAGGATGCTCTGGTGAGTCAGAGCTGGGGAACGTTTATGGTGGCAAGCATTCATGTTCGTGGTTTTCTGCGAACTAAGAATGAAATGATTGAGAGCCATTCAGTGTAAGTGTAGCATGTTCGTGACTAAATGCATATCTCTGAGATAAAGCATATCTCGGAAAGAAATGTGGCATATGTTGAAAGTAGTTTGGCTATCTTCGTGCATTTCCTTGGATAATTTGGCTTATTTCGTCCCCAGGGACGTGGCAAGCCTGGTCTCCCCGCGAACATCACAATCGATATTACCCCTACTTGATGCAACACACCTAATGACCGGGGGAAGGAGCTGGATTCAAACGTTGGATGTCACCCGAAACGACTGACGGAAACAAGTCAGAACATTAATAACGCCACATGTGTATACGCATAGGCGCATGATGTAGGGTAAAACATGTACCTACATGTAGTAGGCAACAGCCTTGGCGAGACATTCAGTTGGCAATCCGGGCAGAATCTGTGAACTGGACGTCGGTATTCAGGCAAACTGGGGAACCGCTTTAAAATAGAGCAGGCGCTGAACGCCGGCTTGGATTTCCCGGTTGCGGGTGCACGGTTGTGGTCATAAAAACATTCCATTGTGTTATCTGTAGCAATGCAGGTTGGCCGCTGCCGCGACATTCGGTCGGCGGTTTTCCGTTTGCCAACCATTGCTCGTGGACTCTGCGTTGACAGTGCAGTTGGTGGATAGAGCTTGGGAGCCAATGGAGCTAGTGCGGAGTTAGAGGGGCTGGGGGATTTGGAGACCACCAGGCAATACGCTGTGTTGACGATGTGTAAGGATCGTGAAGCAGTGTGCTTCATGGGGTGAACAGGCCATTGTGCTTATTGCAGTGAAATTACGATAATTTCAGATATAATATTTATAAGTGATACAATAATTTAGAGACTATCGAAATCCATTAGGACCGCACAACATGCACGCATTATTGTTTCTATTGTCATTGTTTCGATAACTACACGTGAGAATATTCCAGCATCCAGTGCTAATAGGAATCGGGTTATTCATCATGTTAGTAGGTGATATCAGCTTCTCTTTGCCAGCCAAGATAAGAAGTACAAGTGAATACCTCACAGTAATTTGAAAGTGGCCTCATGGTCTGTCTATGAGTAGTCCACGCACTCTAAAGCAACATTGCCGGCATAGCCCAACTGATCGTCGGTCCGATCAAGTCCGCGACAACGGCCGAGGAAAATGACTGACCACTTCACGACATAAAGCAATCCTCTGCCGCTCATCACTGACGAAGAGCGGGAGCGAGGGAGGCACGGCCGGCGGCACGTACCGCCTTCAGACCACGCGGGCTCGGCGGCCAAATCAGGTGCGGGAGGGGACCGCGCACGTGGTGGCGGCGACCGCGCCGCCCTCGAGACGACCGAGTGCGCCGTAATCGCCGCCTATTGATCATGCACGTCCACTCCGGCCGGTCCGGGGGGATTGCCGAGGAGGGGGTCATCAGGCGGCCGATTGTGCGCCGCGCGCCCCGAGCAGGTTGCCGGCCGCGCCGGCCCATTGACAGCCGGCCTGTAATGGCGGCGCCGCCGCCCGCGCGCTACTGGCGGGGAGCGGCCACAATGCGCGGCGCCGCCGCCCGCGCTACTGGCGGGGAGCGGCCACAATGCGCGGCGCCGCCGCCCGCGCTACTGGCGGGGAGCGGCCACAATGGCGGGGCCGCCGCCCGCGCTACTGGCGGGGAGCGGCCACAATGGCGGGGCCGCCGCCCGCGCTACTGGCGGGGAGCGGCCACAATGGCGGGGCCGCCGCCCGCGCTACTGGCGGGGAGCGGCCACAATGGCGGGGCCGCCGCCCGCGCTACTGGCGGGGAGCGGCCACAATGGCGGGGCCGCCGCCCGCGCTACTGGCGGGGAGCGGCCACAATGGCGGGGCCGCCGCCCGCGCTACTGGCGGGGAGCGGCCACAATGGCGGGGCCGCCGCCCGCGCTACTGGCGGGGAGCGGCCACAATGGCGGGGCCGCCGCCCGCGCTACTGGCGGGGAGCGGCCACAATGGCGGGGCCGCCGCCCGCGCTACTGGCGGGGAGCGGCCACAATGGCGGGGCCGCCGCCCGCGCTACTGGCGGGGAGCGGCCACAATGGCGGGGCCGCCGCCCGCGCTACTGGCGGGGAGCGGCCACAATGGCGGGGCCGCCGCCCGCGCTACTGGCGGGGAGCGGCCACAATGGCGGGGCCGCCGCCCGCGCTACTGGCGGGGAGCGGCCACAATGGCGGGGCCGCCGCCCGCGCTACTGGCGGGGAGCTGGCCGCCGCCCGCGCTACTGGCGGGGAGCGGCCACAATGGCGGGGCCGCCGCCCGCGCTACTGGCGGGGAGCGGCCACAATGCGCGGCACGCCGCCGGCCACCGGCCGCCGGCCGCCACGGCACCGGCAGCTGGCCACCACGGCACCGGCAGCTGGCCACCACGGCACCGGCAGCTGGCCACCACGGCACCGGCAGATGTGCGCAGCTGGTGAAGCCGCCGTCAGCTCGGCCCGGCTTTTGTTGGCCGTCAGCCGGCTGTGAAGCCGTACACAGGCGCCGACGGCGCGCCCATCGAACACGCGAGGCGCAATGTCGGGCCACTGCACAGGTTGCATGTGCTGACGCAAATTCGGTGGATTTTTGGCGGGGTCGCATATCGCCCATACACAGAGCACGCGTCCAAAATGAGGCCCGTATATCCCTTATGTGTCGAACTTTCCTTCCAAAACTTCATCCACTGTGCTGGAAGGTTTTCGAGGAAACAGCAAGTATGTTAAAACGTTGATGTATCTTGTAAATTAATGCGTGATGCTACCGTGCTGCATTCGTATAAATCATGGATGTTACCATGGTGAAGAAAGAAGGGTGGACCACCAGTCCACTCTTCCAGTCACTAGTTGTTGAGGTTGATAAGTTCGGTTAGTGGATTATTGTGGTGCTGTTGGATTATTACTTTGTTATTGTTTCGATAGTAGATTATTTCTTTGTGAGTATATTATTGTTTTGTTTGTAGTTTATTGTGTTCTTAGTAGATTATTATTATGTTAGTAGTTTATTTTGCTTGCTTTTTATTACTGCATAACCTGCAAACTGTGTTTGTGTGATGTGCTGTGGCTGTTAGGCAGGAAATTCTAAAGGTTCTTTAGCTTCCACAAATTTCAATCTAGGGAATGTAGTGTGGGCCACTGGAAATAGATGGTGAAATACTTGTTGAGGTTGCGATCTAGTCGAGTCCGTGACCAAACGATTATAATCAGTTTTTAACACATAAAACTCAACTACATGTGAAATCGCTGACATTAAGGGAATCACATAGAGGTCCTAAATTCAGGTTTGACATGTCGAGGCGTAGAACAGATAATCGCCAGCAAGTTATCAGTGAAGGGCTCGTTGACTGATGGAATGTATTGCATTGAATGCATACTGCCTGGTGACGTAGTGCAGAGTGCCACATTGAATGCATTTACAATTAGGGTGGGTAGATTATCTAGGTCCACGAATTTTCTTCTTAACATCTAATTTGTGCAGTATGATGATGGGAATTCGGGTGAATGAGGTAGAATCGGTGTTAGCAATAGCCTTATATTATGCTTATGAATTGTGGAAGTAGCAGCTGTATATGACGGTAGATGTGCCTGTGACGCTGAAGAGATTGGTCATGGTAGAACAATGGGGTAGATCGGTTCTTTAGAACTCATGATATAACATTGACTCGGATATTTCAATATGTGTTCCATTCCCATAGGATTGACCCAGGTGGACCCATGTTGCATTTATAGGATTGACCCAGGTGGACCCCTTTGGCTCTTGTTAAGTCTTAATACTTGATGACTAATACGTATGCGGTGCATATTGCGGAACTCAGCATGCTTTTCCCTGATACATTCACATTAATACTTCGGTCCCCGGTGTTTGTGCGCATTTGTAAACAAACATAGTTTCAGAGACTCTGCTTTGATCAAAAGGCTGAATCATATTGCCCGATAATCAAATTCCGCTGCTTGCTGTATCCGAATCCGACTAGCGTTCCACTATTCCCACGTATCGGGTGTTCGGCCAGGTCTGCTCGGGTCGGCTTCATCGAGAACCGCTGCACGCCTTTCGGCATTTCTCATTTCACTCCCGTCACCGTCGACGTCGAACGGGATGTAAATTTATGTCGTTGTCGCCTCCACCCTCGGTCCCCTGGCGGCCGGTTTTTCCATTCGGTGAACCTCTGTGACACCGCTGACGTCGCGAACAGACAGCATCGTCAGGTGGTCTGTCTGCTGAGGACTCGACTGGACAACATTGTCAGGTGGTCTGTCTGCTGAAGACTCGGCTGGAAAACACCGCTAGGTGGTCTGTCTGCTGAAGACTCGGCTGGACAACATCGTCACGTTGTCTGTCTGCTGAAGACTCGGCTGGACAACATTGTCAGGTGGTCTGTCTGCTGAGGACTCGGCTGGACAACATCGCCAGGCGATCTGCCTGTTGAGGTTCGAACCGGGCAACAATTGCACACTGTCTGCTGAAGACTAGGCTGGACAACACCGGCAGACTGTCTGTCGACACTGAAGCCAGCACGGAAGCGGAAGCCGAGGAAGTCACCGTTCCGAGTCACAAATGTTGCAAGGTGGATTCCCTAACAGTGAGCTGCTTGCCATTACATGCTGGAGTACTGGATAGACCACATGCCGTCAGTTGTGTTGTCTTCTGGCACCTCGAACAGGCATCGAGGACATGTCTGCTGTCTGCTTGCTACCTAAACATACATCAGAAATTCAGTTTGACATCGAATCGGAGCTCAAGCTTCAGTTCAGCATGTTTGCTAGTATGCAGCGCAGTTGGTATCAGGAACTACCGAGGTAGACGATGTGCCTGGATTGCCCGGTCTTGGATAGACTGTTTCCTACGGTCCATTGTATTCAGCTAAGTGAGATATTATATCGTCTGTCTATCATTCTATCGTCGTCATATATCGTCATATATCGTCATATATTTCGTCACATATATCGTCATATCATATATATCGTCATATGGTATCATTATATCATCGTCGCTAAGTGAGATATTCTATCTGTGTTATCTAATTAACGCGAGGTTGTAATAGCCACAAGTCCATTGTGGATTACTTCAATAAAAGTATGTCTGTCTATATGTCTGACTATCGTCCGTCGTAGTCCGTAGTGTGAGATAATGTGTCGTCTGCCGCGATCTGCAAGACGATATTCTCTCGACGCCATGGTCCGAGGCTGGCGATATTCTGCTGTTTGTGGCGGTCTCGAGCAGGCGATTTTCTGCAGTCGGCCATCCTCTCCAGCAGGCGGTGTCTGCAGTCGGCCATCCTATCTAGCATGTGGTGTCTGCAGTCGGTCATCCTCTCCGGCAGGCGGTGTCTGCAGCCGGCCATCCTCTCCGGCAGGCGGTGTCTGCAGTCGACCATCCTCTCCGGCAGGCGGTGTCTGCAGTCGACCATCCTATCTAGCATGTGGTATCTGCAGCCGGCCATCCTCTCCGGCAGGCGGTGTCTGCAGTCGACCATCCTATCTAGCATGTGGTGTCTGAAGCCGGCCATCCTCTCCGGCAGGCGGTGTCTGCAGTCGACCATCCTCTCCGGCAGGCGGTGTCTGCAGCCGGCCATCCTCTCCGGCAGGCGGTGTCTGCAGTCGGGCATCCTCTCCGGCAGGCGGTGTCTGCAGTCGACCATCCTATCTAGCATGTGGTGTCTGCAGCCGGCCATCCTCTCCGGCAGGCGGTGTCTGCAGCCGGCCATCCTCTCCGGCAGGCGGTGTCTGCAGTCGGGCATCCTCTCCGGCAGGCGGTGTCTGCAGTCGGCCATCCTCTCCGGCAGGCGATTTTCTGCAGCCGGCCATCCTCTCCGGCAGGCGGTGTCTGCAGTCGGCCATCCTATCTAGCAGGCGGTGTCGGAGCTCTGGTAGGCGGTGTCACCCCCGACAGTCAATCCCGGAGAATGGGCCTGTTTGTCGACGGGGCCGTAGACAGAGCAATAGGTACTGTTCTCACTGAATAATTCTGTGTCGTTCAACCAAACAAGTTTCTCTCTATTCGAAAACTTCCGGCGTCGATGCCGCTGCAAGAAAACACATCGCCTTCACAGCGCATCTGGCGGAGAGATAACATCGTCAGCACAATGGCTATCATTGTCGGTTCAGTGGACAGCGACAACTAATGCTGTCATTTCTTGTGTGGAATTGCGTGATTGATGCCGCTTGTTTTCTGTGGTGGTCTGTGGTGGTCTGTGGTGGTCTGAGCTGGAGGTGATGGCTGCATTTTCTTTCTCGTGAGGTGCAGCCAATCATGAATCAGAAGGCATTATCATGCCGTGTAGTATGGCATGATATTATCGTGCGAAGTGTAGCACGGCATGGTATTATCATGCCAAGTGTAGCATGGCATGGCATTACCATGCCAGGTGTAGCATAATTGAGGAATTTCGGGAGGTGTACATCGGAAGAGAAATACAAGTAGTGTACTAATGTTTTTTTTTCATGTAGGAATATTTAGGCATGTTTTTGTTTGTTTGTTTAATTGTCGTCCCCATATCAGATGCAGCAGCAGCCTATCCTAATTTGGCTGTATGCACCTTCATTGGGTCTTTCAGTGTGGGGCTTCCATAGGTGAGCTGCCCATAGATCAGGATAGCCAACACATGGGTGCCTCGGGATGCAAGCAAGAGATACAACAGAATGTGATTATACCAATACTATTACCATCCCTTCTGTATTTTCTTTTTCTTTTTGCAGATAGACTACCACCAATTAGTAGAAAGGAAATGGACCCCGGGAAAACCATGGGCAGGTAGCAAGCTAGTAGCGCCCACGGAATTCCCAGGGTCACAAGTTGAAATGTTAGGGGGAGTACAGAAAAGATGAAAGCATTCAGACGAAGATAACTCATGCAGAATATGCATGGGTGAATACAAACCTAAAAAAATCCTCCATCACAAAAAAGAAACAAAAACAAAACGAAACAAAACAAAAACACATTCATTCACGCACATCATACTTTTCTGTGTTGCCATATATTAACAGTGACATCCTCTATGGCAAGGTAGAATTTTTAAAAGTTATCTATATGAATTACATGGACTAGATTCTGTCTTCAGTTCTCGCTTGATTTGTATAATTCCATAAAGTAACGTCTAAGGCATTTCTTTAGCACATTTTTTGTCCTTGGCACCTGTTCTATTCTGGGAAATATTTGGCAAATTACACTATTTCAGGATTTTGGTGCAGAGTATGTAATAGCAAACAGCCTATATTGTCGATAAGTAAATGGTATATAGAAATGTTGAATGATTCTTGTATTAGTAGGTGTTGCATATTGAAAGAAGTCAGCCATAGCACATGGCAATGTATCATGTACAAATTTGTGCAGTATTAATATATTTTGTTCCTGCACCATATCAGTGAACTTCAATATGTTGTACTTGATAAATAACTCATTTGTAGGATATGTAAAATGTTTATAATCAATAATCCGTAATACACGTTTCTGGGATTTTATAATTTGGTCTAATCTTGTGGGATAATTATTACCCCAAATCACAGCACAGTAATTTATATAGGGAATGATTAAAGAGTTATATAAGTACTTCAGTTCTCGACTTGTAATGAAATATTTTGCCCTCCCCATAATACCCAAGTTTCTACTAATGATGGCTGTGACATAATCAATGTGCCCATGCCAAGTCAATTTTTCATCAAGCACTATGCCAAGATACTTGATTTGTTGTTTTCTGTTCACTTTTGTCAAATTGATCACTATATCTATGTCATTACTGGGAGTTCCAGAATATATTTGATAATTTGTCTTTGTTACATTTAGAGATAACCTATTTGCTTTGAACCATGTTGTTAGCTCAGGCACAATGCCATTCATTTTATTCTGCAATTCATCTATATTTCTAGCCTTGACAAGAATAGCTGTGTCATCAGCAAAGAAGTACATATTTGCTTGTTTTGAAATTTTGGCCAAGTCATTGATATAAATGATAAATAATAATGGTCCTAGAATGGAGCCTTGAGGAACACCCATAGAAATTAACTCTGGTTCAGATACCGTCTCATATACTTTAGTTTGCTGATATCTATTTTTAAGATATGATTCTAATATCCTAAGTAGGGGACCTTCAACTCCAATGCACTGTAATTTCCTAACTAGTATGTCTGTGCTAACCGTGTCAAAGGCCTTTTTTAAATCAATATTTAAGCCAAACAAAATATCTCCATTTTCAATGGACTTCGTAATTTCGTTATATAAATGCATAATGAGCATGTATGTGCTATGATTTCTTCTGAAGCCAAATTGAAAAGGGCTTAGTACATCGTTTAGTTCCAAATATGATGAAAGATAGGACTGTAATATTTGTTCCAAAATTTTAGAGAATATAGGGAGTAAAGGTATAGGTCGATAATTTGTGAATTTGTGATGTTCTCCTGCTTTGAATATAGGTACAACAACTGCTTTCTTAAAATCGTCAGGAAATATTCCAGTTTGTAGACAGATAGTAAGTAGATGGGTAATCTGTTTCAATATACCTTGATATGTAAGCATTAAAATGTTTGTGTTGATTCCATCTATGCCACCTCCAACAGATTTCAAGTTCCTAATAATTGATTCTTCTTGAGCTTCATTGGTACATATATTATCAGAAAACTTTGCATAGGTAGGTTCAGCTATGTATTCAGTAGGATCTTTTTCTGTAGGTGCTATTTTTTGTTCTAGCCTTTCTCCAATAGAGACAAAGAAATTATTAAATGCATTTGGTACATAATTATTTTCATATTCATTGCCATCTTCATCTACTAATGTATCTGAAAGTTTAGATCTAATTTTTTTCTTATTTATCAGTTTGTTTAGGATGTTCCAAGTTTTTTGTTTATCCTGCTGATTGTGATAGAGTGCTGTTTGATAGTGCAGTTTTTTTTGCATCTCTTAAGATATGAACTAAAATGTTTCTATATTGTTTATACTCAACTTTATTTTGTATGCTTTGATTTTTAAGTACTTCTTGTATAATTTTATTTATTTATTTATGGAACATAATATTCCTGCAGTTATCCATGGCTTCATGGGGGTTCTCCTACTGCTATGTGTAAGTGTTTTAGTACAAAGCTTCATACCTTCTGTATATGCATTAATCAATTGAGAACACGCAACATTTGCATCAGTGTTGTTGTCAAAATTGTGCAGTGCCAATACCAAATAATCATTTAATTTAGTCACTTGATTGTAATCAAATGCTATTCTATTACCTTTTGTTGAGGTTTGATTTTCATCAAGAGTTAAAGTCACAAAAATAGGAAGGTGATCCGATAAGTCCTCAAGCAATATTCCAGAAGAGCAGATATACGAGAAATCATTTATAAATATATTGTCAAGCAAAGCCATTCCAGCACTATGTGCACGAGTGGCTTTTGTTATGGCAGGCCAAAATCCATATGAGGTGAGCAAGTTTAGAAATGATTTGCTATTTTTATCATTTCTGACATTCAGCAAGTTATAGTTGAAATCACCAGTTATAATAGTAAGTTTTCCTTTGTTTTCTAGGCTGTCTAGTAGCTTCTCAAACACGCTATGGAAATCACTATGGGAGGAACATGGCGGACGGTAAATCTGACATACTATTATGGATTTCTTTTTGTTTTCAATTTCAAGGTTTATTTCAACAAATGATGCTTCAATGAGGTTACTTTCTATGATATCAATACTTCTTGTTGCATAGGATTTGCATACATAAATTGCGATCCCCCACCCTCCCTGTAACATCGACTAGATGCAAACATTGTGTAATTGTTAATTTCAAAGAATTGTTCAGTATCCTTCTTCAGCCAAGTCTCGGAAATGCATATCACTGACCATTTGATGCCAGTGGTATCTAAGAAAACTAGTATATCATCAAATTTATTCTTCATGGATCTAGCATTTATATGTATTACGGAAAGACCCCCACGCCATTCCATACTAAGTGAGTTTGGATAAGTGTAGTTACAGTTAGTTATAATATGTTCATGGGCTGGGAAATCACCCCCAGCTCCTCTTCTAAGTATTTTCCTAAATTATCTTGGTTTTCTTCCATGTCAAGTATATCCATGTCGGAAAACTAACAAGGTGTACTATTCCTACCTTAAATCACCAACCAACCGCAGGCAAGAGTTTGTTGTGTTCTTGGGGGACCCAAATCAGAGACGCCAGAAGATAATTTTTGCTCATTCTGTATAAGAAAAATTGTTCCATTTAAAAAATGTTAAATGGAGTATAGGGAAATAACTTGAAGCAAGCTAATATCCGATGACCTAGATAACTTTTTCTTGCATTGCTTTGCTTTGCTTTTCACATGAAATGTATGTTTTTAAAGTGCATGCTGAACGGAAAATGACTTTCACGAGGCCACCAGCTAGGGAAGAAGGAAAAAAGATCGTTGGGAAACCCTTTCTAAAAAAGTAATGTTCTTGTCACTGGCACCGATGAGTCTCATCTCGTTCACTCGCCCCTGCTCCGTTCATGTGAGCGGAATACTGCACAGATACACGTTTCAGTAGTGTGTAAAAGCACGATAAAGTAGTATATCCCTCGCCACTGTTGTTTGCGTTATAATATCCAATAAGCTACACACACAATTGAAACGCGTGAAGTAGTTAAGTGACAAATGAGGTGAACTAAACTTCCAGATACAACTGGTGCCACCGTACAAAATTAGTATGAAATTGGTGTATAAAGGTTTTCAACTGAAATTATATATTTTGTGGAATGAATGAGTCGCGAAGTTAACAAAATAATATTGATATCCGAAATACTGATAACCGTAATGCTGAAAACCATAATACTGATAACCGCAATACCTACAACCGTAATACTGAAAACCTTAATACTGAAAGCCGTAATACTGAAAACTGTAATACTGAAAACCGTAATACTGAAAACAGTAATGCTGAAAACCGCAATACTGAAACCCGTAATGCTGAAAACCGTAATACTGAAAACCGTAATACTGAAAATCGTAATACTGAAAACCGTTATACTGAAAACCATTATACTGAAAACCGTAGTACTGAAAACCGTAGTACTGAAAACCGTAATACTGAAAACCGTAATACTGAAAACCGTAATACAGTTAACCATAATACTGATAACCGCAGGTGAGTTCATTGCTATAAAAGAATTTGGATGTTTATTTGCTTGCGTTGTCTGTTCTTGTGCCCGTACAGTGGCACAAGGTCAACCGTCGGGTAACGGTGGGTGGCGACAGGACAACGTTCAGGCGTCCTGGTCATGGGGATAACACGTGCAATGTGTCCGGCATGCTCCAGTAGGTGAATGTTTTCTACTTGTTGCTGCTGAATGAGCACCGTTGGATGCTGCAGTGCACTCCTTGTGCAATGCGTATGCCGCAAATATATTGTTCAGTTGTATTTGTTTGTTTGTGTATTTACTAGTGTCCCTGTATCTAGGAAGATGCATGTATGTATGATGCATCACTAAGTCGTCAGTTGGTTCCGGTGATACACTGCGTTTATGATGAGCAAGGGATTATACTTAGGAGTATCGCATGCCATTCTTTGTTTAGGTATACTTCATTTAAGCGTGCTAACATGCATAGAACAGTTCCTGGTTGACGTTACACGTTACACTATGTCGTGTTTTTCCCTTTCGAGAAGATATGGGCTTGGTATGGTTGTGCAGCTGATGCGCCTATGAACCCAAATAACTAATAACTAACTCTTTCGAGTAGAAATTAACGTTAGGCGTCATGAGCGGATATAATACCAGTGGCGTCGCTCTGGTGGTGGGTTTGTGAAGGAACACCACCAGAGTGGGCTTGCTATGATTAATATCATGTTCTAGTTTCTAGAGGAGGTGCAGGTAACTTCCAATGGTCAAAGTTGAACAACATTGGAACAAGCCTTCTTATGATGCTTAGTTCGTTTTCTCATCAAATCATTTCACCCTGTCACTTTGCCCTCGTGAAATGGGAACAATTGGCCACTCAACTTCTTGTAACAAAGCGCGTAATGCATCTTCTGTGTAATGCGCTAACAATTTAAAATGTTCTTAGCTAAGCGAAAATCGAAGGTATATCATCTTGAATAGCGTCCGGCTAGTTCTTATTAACCTTGACATGTCTGCATACAATTCCAGGATATTTTTCCCATTGTCATATTGTATTCCTATCAATTGTATATTAGATGTTCTGCATTAGCGAATTAATTTCCAATGAGCTCAAAGAAACCGACATATAATCAGCTGCCTTCTGATGCCATACTCCATTACTTTTATAGATATATACCCTATTATTATTCACCTTTTGAGATGAAGCTTTCATGCATTATTGAGGTTCTGGCATGGCTCGATATGCGTCAAGCGCCGACATTTGCTGCACGGATGATTTATTGGGCCGCCAAGCGGCGGCACGGCAAAACAATACAGTTCCAGCCTTGATCAATATCAAGCTGCATCATCACCTCTGCCACGCGAAAATTGTGTACGAGAAATTAACGGATTTGACGGATTATTTCCATTCAACGCCCATAAACGTAATATTCTTAAACAATATCGAGGAAACATGTCGACCTCAACTCCAATGGTGGCGGAAATCATGTCAGGCAAATCGCCATTCACTTAAAATATGAAAATCTGCCCGTAACCTTAGCGTCGGGGACCATTAACGTTCAGGGAATGGTTTCGCGCCCCGCCATTTCAAGAATGGCGGGTGGTCGGCGCCAAGTCGCGAGCTGCGGGCGACGCCGCCGGCGGCTCGCCTTCTATAGTGGACGAAGATCAGAAAACAGTTCCAGAAGCCAATATGCAAGGTAACAATATGCGTAATATATCACTGCAAAAGGCAATGAAATTGACATCTGAAGGCAAGCTAACTTTAATAAATGACTTCGCATTAAATTGTATGGAGACAGAGTCCCATACATGGTAATTATATTCTTCGCGCACACACTAGTGAGCATCCGGGCGCGCTTGTCGCGGGCGCATATTTCGGAGTTCTTGAATGGCATCAGGAACCTACCTGTTTTATTTCAATACTGGAGATTCCTCGGTGTCCGCATTAACATTGCGTCTGACGCTTAACGAATCACCAGTTTTGTTGATTGAATTGATGAATATAGTCACGCGTCTGGTTCCAACATCTGCGATAGGTGTTCTCTTATGCATAGTTGTAGGTGGAAAACAAAAACATTCGCGTGTTGCAAGTCGCATATCCTGCCTTGGGATCATTGTATCCTGGGGCATTGTGCCCACAAACAGCAGTACTCCCCTGTAAACATGTTTCCAAGCAGATCAGTTAACAGCGTTTTTCCTCGCCTTCTGCACTCCTCGTGTCTCGTTACCCCCGTGGTACCTCCGTCTCCTACACTCCACAGTGTCTCGTTACCCCCGTGGTACCTCCGTCTCCTACACTCCTCGTGTCTCGTTACCCCCGTAGTACCTCCGTCTCCTACACTCCTCGTGTCTCGCTACCCCCGTAGTACCTCCGTCTCCTACACTCCTCGTGTCTCGTTACCCCCGTGGTACCTCCGTCTCCTACACTCCTCGTGTCTCGTTACCCCCGTAGTACCTCCGTCTCCTACACTCCTCGTGTCTCGTTACCCCCGTAGTACCTCCGTCTCCTACACTCCTCGTGTCTCGTTACCCCCGTGGTACCTCCGTCTTCTACACTCCTCGTGTCTCGTTACCCCCGTAGTACCTCCGTCTCCTACACTCCACATGTCTCGTTACCCCCGTGGTACCTCCGTCTCCTACATTCCACAGTGTCTCGTTACCCCCGTGGTACCTCCGTCTCCTACATTCCACAGTGTCTCGTTACCCCCGTGGTACCTCCGTCTCCTACACTCCACAGTGTCTCGTTACACTCCACAGTGTCTCGTTACCCCCGTAGTACCTCCGTCTCCTACACTCCTCGTGTCTCGCTACCCCCGTAGTACCTCCGTCTCCTACACTCCACAGTGTCTCGTTACCCCCGTGGTACCTCCGTCTCCTACACTCCTCGTGTCTCGTTACCCCCGTAGTACCTCCGTCTCCTACACTCCTCGTGTCTCGCTACCCCCGTAGTACCTCCGTCTCCTACACTCCACAGTGTCTCGTTACCCCCGTAGTACCTCCGTCTCCTACACTCCACAGTGTCTCGTTACCCCCGTGGTACCTCCGTCTCCTACACTCCTCGTGTCTCGTTACCCCCGTGGTACCTCCGTCTCCTACACTCCACAGTGTCTCGTTACCCCCGTAGTACCTCCGTCTCCTACACTCCTCGTGTCTCGCTACCCCCGTAGTACCTCCGTCTCCTACACTCCTCGTGTCTCGCTACCCCCGTAGTACCTCCGTCTCCTACACTCCACAGTGTCTCGTTACCCCCGTAGTACCTCCGTCTCCTACACTCCACAGTGTCTCGTTACCCCCGTGGTACCTCCGTCTCCTACACTCCTCGTGTCTCGTTACCCCCGTGGTACCTCCGTCTCCTACACTCCACAGTGTCTCGTTACCCCCGTAGTACCTCCGTCTCCTACACTCCTCGTGTCTCGCTACCCCCGTAGTACCTCCGTCTCCTACACTCCACAGTGTCTCGTTACCCCCGTGGTACCTCCGTCTCCTACACTCCTCGTGTCTCGTTACCCCCGTGGTACCTCCGTCTCCTACATTCCACAGTGTCTCGTTACCCCCGTGGTACCTCCGTCTCCTACACTCCACAGTGTCTCGTTACACTCCACAGTGTCTCGTTACCCCCGTAGTACCTCCGTCTCCTACACTCCTCGTGTCTCGTTACCCCCGTGGTACCTCCGTCTCCTACATTCCACAGTGTCTCGTTACCCCCGTGGTACCTCCGTCTCCTACACTCCTCGTGTCTCGTTACCCCCGTGGTACCTCCGTCTCCTACATTCCACAGTGTCTCGTTACCCCCGTGGTACCTCCGTCTCCTACACTCCACAGTGTCTCGTTACCCCCGTGGTACCTCCGTCTCCTACACTCCTCGTGTCTCGTTACCCCCGTGGTACCTCCGTCTCCTACACTCCACAGTGTCTCGTTACCCCCGTGGTACCTCCGTCTCCTACACTCCACAGTGTCTCGTTACCCCCGTGGTACCTCCGTCTCCTACACTCCACAGTGTCTCGTTACCCCCGTGGTACCTCCGTCTCCTACACTCCACAGTGTCTCGCTATATGGTCGCATTACCTCCGTCGCTGTCCGTTACCTTCGCCACTACCGCATTACCCCAGTCGCCTCCCACTACACTCGCCACTACCGCATTACCTTCTTCGACACCGCGTTGTCTGTGCCGATACCCTGTTATGCTATCCTCATCCAGCACGAAAGAAGAACGTGAGGGAATTCGGTTCTTCGTTTTGTTTTCCAATTCTAGACACATGGCAAAAGAACCAACCACGACATTAAAGCCATCTTTTTTGCCCAGGGAATTCCAAATATGTTAGGGTAATATATTTAGCATGTTATTATTTGGCCTCACCCTACACAGTTCAGCCCTTTCATGATGGTCTGGTAGATCTGCCAATGCCCGTGGCGATATTCCATCACATGTGTCGATATCCCATTTAACTGTGCCGATAACTCATTATCTTCGCCAGTGTTCGCTCCGTGACGTGTCGATAGCCCATTACTGGGCGCCTGCCCGGTATCTGTGGAGGCGATGCACAGCTACGGTGGGTCTCCGTTTCCCGCTTGCGACGTTTCCAGCGCCCCGTGGGGTCTCCTCGTATCGCGGTGTCACCCGGTGACCTGCGGCAAGCTTCCGTGCGCTTCGTGACCCGTGCCCCGAGGGATCTCCGGTCATGCGGCGGCGGCTGGTCGCCGGCCAGACCACTCGTGTGAACTTCAAGCCGCAGCCATCCGCCGGCCGCTACGAATCTCATCTTGTTCTGGAACGGCTCGGCGGCGCGGCACTAAAGCGCGACCGACACCCTTCCGCGGTCGTCGGCTCGGCGAGTAATTGGGCGGAGAGAGGTCGTTCGGCCGCCACCGGTGCAACAACAGTCCAAATTGGAGTCAGCGGATGGCACACGGACAGTGTCGGCCGGCCAGCTCACCAGCCTGCCGGAAATTACCTGCTGTACCGGCAGGCGTCGGGCTCAGCTCGCGCGAAGGCGAGCGGAGGCGTATCGCGCCTCCGCCACACTGATGTAGGATGGCCTTGGGTCTGGCGGTGCTACATGCTCGGCGCCATCACCGTGGAGCGGGGATGCGTGAGAGACCGTAGCACCGGAGGAATTGCAAGATGTTGAATGTAGCTTACCTGGTGGTGTGGTAAATTTCGTTCACTTCGGAGGAGGAAATTCCAACTCGGTCGTCAATCTGACTCGTGACGTAATGCGTGCCCATCTGTGCTTTTACTTCGTATAATATCGCCTTTGGGTGTTCTGCATCGTGGACGATGATTATCTTTGTACGATTGTATTCCATCTGCGCTGGTTTAATGTTCGGTCTTTCTATCTTCCTAGCATTCCGCCTTGATAACCAGTGGGGGCGGCGCCATTAGCCGTGGTCGTGCATAAAGTGCGTCGTAAAACATCCTATAAACAGCAAAAAGCCAACAAGCCTTGAGAACCCTCTGCCTCTCTGTCGCCAAACGGACGCTTCAACTGACTATGCGCCAACGTGATTATCTTCCTCGTTTCCGGCAAGTGCCTGTGCGAATATCTTCTATCATTCTGCATTGATGGCAGCTTGAATAAAGAACCTCAATTCACTCGAAGCTCTGTCCTGTATGTATGGGCAATATGCTGTCCAGCTGCACCTTTCCTTCTCAATATCCTCTTATGTACCCACCATTGCGCTACACTCAACATCCTTTTGAAACTCTAAGCGCTTCCTGTCTGCGTGCCCATCCCTGTTTGTCAGTGGACTAGTGGGGTCCAATCTGCTTGACTGGGAGACCATATGATATCTATCATCATCCATCCATCCATCCATCCAACATCCATCATCTGAATCTGAACCCTATATTGTCTTCAGATCCTCTCAACCGGAAGATCAATGGTGCTATCCAAATACCGCGTGGATTGGTTGCATTCACGGGGGCATACTGAAATCGCACGTGCTACAAAATCTCGCGGAGTTAAAGGAGTGCATTGGAATTGATTGTGCCATAGTTGTGTGCATTTCAGGGGCGGCCATTAACGCATCCTATCATTTCTAAGCATGTGATTTGTTTGAATCATTGCTCTTCAGAAACACTAGGTCATGCGTTCAGGCAGCATTCAGAACACTGGAAAATCTTACAACTTCGTGATTCTTGGTCTTCAAGAGGCGCTAAATATCATGAGGATTCATGAGGTATACGCCATGTCCAATATTTTACTCACTCATCAATTAGGTTTACGATTGGACACGTTTTCACTCGTGTCATGTGGCCTTAATACATGTGTGCAATGACTTCACTTGGTGTTAGTTATTCGTCTTCAGACCGGACTTGACCAATCGCGCCCATAACGTTGTGAAATTGATTGGGTGGAATGCCATTTTTGATGGCCAAAGTTTCCTCGAAAGTCATTATATCTGGTGTACGCCCGTAGGTCCAATGGTTAAGCTTCGGTTTGATTGTGGGGAATCAATGTTTGAGGGCGCCAGTAGCCCCCTTAGCGTACGCTAGGTGATACCACAGCATGTGTGACAATTCAATTGCACGTTGCAGTCCTAGACTCAGACAAACTTTCGAAAAGGACCAGCTGCATACATACGTGTGCATACTTATAGGAACAGACCAGCTACATACTTATACATACGTGTAATGCAGGAAGGAAGGTGAGGTGGAGACTGAAAACCGTCTCCACTTCTGTTAGGGAAACTGGCGGAACATTTATATTAAGTGCCGATTGCCCCTTGAAAACACTTTCAATACTTGTGATATGAAGCCTTTTATATGAACCTGTATCATTTTGGCTCCTTAGTGTTCGAAATGAGGAATTGAATCTTACTCTTTGAATTTTGATAATCTTCATATTTGCTCCCAGTGATGAAAATCACCATAGTGCTCAAAGCAAACGAGGCCCTGCGATGTGAGAAACATAAAGTTATAGTTGAAGCCTTTCCCTGTCAAGCCAGATAGATGACATCAAAATCGTCCAAGGGCCGTTTGATGCTGGCCGTATTACACCGGGAATAACCTCGTTGATTATTTATCTTAAATAAATCGTCTCCCATCTACCATCAGCTCTCGCAATGTGGAAGCATTTCCTACCCGTCACCGCGTGGGACGTCGTCAACTTGACCCGCCCCATGCGTTGTGTTTTAAACGAGTGAGGTAAACGGAATAATGTAATCACAGACCCCTGACCTTTTTGAGTTGCCTGATTTCATGGTAGTTAAAATTAAGTAGAATCCAAGTATAAAGTTGGCCTTCATTGACAGGGAATATATCAAAATAGCAAAATAACACTTTATTAATAACTCGTACTTCCGATATTAGACCATCGTCAGGAATGACATCACCTGACAATGACCAGGAGTGACATCACTTGACGTTCGTCAGGAGTGACATCACCTGGCGATGGTCAGGAGTGACATATCACCAGACAATGGTTAGGAGTGACATCACCTGACAATGGTCAGGAGTGACATATCACCTGACAATGGTCAGGAGTGACATATCACCTGACAATGGTTAGGAGTGACATCACCTAACGATGGTCCGTGACGGATGGATGGCTCATGCCGGATGGTCTAAACTCTTGTCGATTGTAAAAATCCATAGAAACGACAGTGTAAATGGCTTAGCCCACATTGCGCACGTTATCGTGCTCTGACCTCCGGCCACTTGACAGAGGTAAAAACCAATTTGCCAACTTAAAAGTTCTTCCACCCCCGGTAAAAGGAAACGTGCTCTGACCTCCGGCCACTTGACAGAGGTCAAGCAAATTGGATAAGGAACTTCTGATGCTTCTGCATACATGCCAAGGTAAAAATGATGTTAGAAGAACATGCATATTACAAAAGGAGGAACATTGGCCCAAAATTGGCAAAAAATAACCGTGACCTCAGGCTACTTACCTGACATCAAACAAAAGTCGTAGATATACGTTTAGGCACACTGCCCCATTGCACTCACGCAGCAAGTTTCATTTTAATATCTCTTCATATGTATGAGCTATCAATCCTCAAACTTTTTTTGGAAGTGGTTCTCTTTGACCTCAGCTAAGTCAATGAGCTTACATGACCTGAGGTTGAATTTTCCGTCAGGCGCAAACAGAAAGTTACTGACCTCGAAAAGTTACACAGAAAAGCTATCACAGAAAAGTTACGGGCAATTTTGCGGCCATGCTCGCCGTCGTTTTTCCGCTTCGACGGAAAAACCTTGTTGGCGTACCGCCCCCCCCCCTCCCTCCTTGAGATGGGGCGAGTTAAGAGAATGAAACTGGGTGTCGTGGTGCAGTGTGCGTTCATAAATTGTCGAAATGCATTCAAAAGTTTGAAGAGATATCATCGGTGGTTCAGAAGGTACAATATAAAAGTATCAGGGGACGGTCACCTTGACCTTCGCACTGCGAGTGTTGATGCAGAGCGTCATTGACCCTGTCAGTTTCGGAGTTGCATGGTGTGTATTGTTATATTATGATCTCCCTGTATGCTCCTGAATTAATTAAAATAATGTGTGCTTCTTTGTGTACTTAGCGAAATTACATTCGGCTGGTATTTAACTTCGTACCAATGAATTTTGAGCCAAGATGGGGTGGCCTAAAATAATCATATAAGTCACCTTGATTTATGTCCGGTTGCATTGTGTGACGTTTTCTGAAGTGTCGAATTCTTCCAAATTGCGGCATGAGAATAGGTGCATGCAAAAACAACTTTGAGTTCAACATAGGTGTTACTGAGCATGGGCTTGTGCATAAAGAATATGGGTAGGGCAAAACTAATTCACGACAAACAACGGTCGAGCATAGTCAGCACTGAGCAATGAAGCAGATTCCAAGCCTGCTATTCATATAGGTGTTGTCGGTGACCAACCTGATGCCAGTTTGGGCACGACTTTTTAGCATGCGGGAAGGATGCCTCATTTCCTGAACACGCTCGCCGAATGGCGTCACGCTATTACCCTCAGCCCCTCCGTCGTCACCACGACAAGTCACCGCTTGGGGACAACCGCGCTCGCCGTCGGAGGGGAATATTTCCACATATTCCGCGCCAGAACTCCGCAGCACATTTTCCATCTACATTTGCTGTAGGTGGCACTTCACGTCCCGGAAATAACATCACCTCCACAATCCTCACAGCCTCACCAGGAACTACATCAAACCAACACCACCACTGCAGATATCGCATTGTTTTCCGACGCGAACAACCGTCCGGTTATTTGGTGGTGCTTAATTAAATGGGCGGGGCGTTATTATTGGGCCATTTTTGTGCCGGCTGGTGTCGGGAGGCGTGAGTAATGGCCTGGCGGACGCCGCCGCCGGCCCCGCCAGCTGGGGAGCGCGGGCACACACACACCTTTGTCTGCCGGTGCGGCCACGCTGTGCCGGGTCGGCGCCACGGACGTCGTCTGGTGGGTGAAAAGGTCGGCCACGTGACACTCGGCGACCGCATCACGCTCTCCCACGTGTGGTGCGGCCCGCCGTGCTCTCCCACGGCCGACAAATGGAGATGCCAAACCGCAGCGGTGAGCTTTCACCGACGCCGCTGCGGCGGTGCCGGTGTGCTGCACAATGGGACTCGTTGGGTCGTGCCCGCTCCCGCTGTTTGTGCAGGTCACCAAGTGCACAATCCGAGGGTGCGCGGCTGAATTCGCACCGAACGATAGGACCAGCGCCTGAAGGATAGTGTATTGTGTCACATGATGTATTATGTCACACGCTGTATTATGTCACGTGCTGTATTATGTCACGTGCTGCATTATGTCGCATGCGGTATTATGTCACGTGTTCTATCATATCGCATGCTGTATTATGACACACGCTGTAGTATGTCGCATGCTGTATTATGTCACATGCTGCACTATGTCACGTGCTGTATTATGTCACATGCTGTACAATGTCACATGTTGTACTATGCCACATGCTGCATTATGTCACATGCTGTATTAAGTCACATGCCGTAGTATGTCGCATGCTGTATTATGTCATATGCTGCATTATGTCACGCACTGTATTATGTCGCATGATGTACAATGTCACATGTTGTACTATGTCACATGCGGCATTATGTCACATGCTGTATTAAGTCATATGCTGTATTATGTCACATGCTGTGTTATGCCGCATGCTGTATTATGTCACAGGCTGTGTTATGTCACGTGTTCTGTCATATCGCATGTTGTATTATGTCACATGCTGTATTATGTTACATGCTGCATTATGTCACTTGCTGTATTATATCACATGCTGTACAATGTCACATGCTGTATTATGTCACATGCTGTATTATGTCACATGCTGTATTATGTCACATGCTGTATTATGCCACATGCTGTATTATGTCACATACTGTGTTATGTCACGTGCTGTATTATGTCACATGCTGTACTATTCCACATGTTGTATTGTCATATGCTGCATTATGTCCCATGCTGTATTATGTCGCATACTGCATTATGTCACATGCTATATTATCTGTATTATGTCACATGATGTATTATGTCACATGCTGTGTTATGTCACGTGCTGTGTTATGTCACATGCTGTACTATTCCACATGTTGTATTATGCCGCATGCTGTATTATGTCACATGCTGCATTACGTCACTTGCTCTATTATGTCAAATGCTGTATTATGTCGCATGCTTTATTATGTCACGTGCTGTAGATATCACATGCTGTATAATGTCACATGCTTTATTATACCACGTGCTGTATTATATCGCATGCTGCATTATATCACATGCTGTATTATATCACATGCTTTATTATGCCACATGCTGTATTATGTCACATGCTGTGTTATGTCACGTGCTGTATTATGTCACATGCTGTACTATTCCACATGTTGTGTTATGTCATATGCTGCATTATGTCCCATGCTGTATTATGTCGCATACTGCATTATGTCACATGCTATATTACCTATATTATGTCACATCATGTATTATGTCACATGTTGTGTTATGTCACGTGTTGTATTATGTCACATGCTGTACTATTCCACATGTTGTATTATGCCGCATGCTGTATTATGTCACATGCTGCATTACGTCACTTGCTCTATTATGTCAAATGCTGTATTATGTCACATGCTTTATTATGTCACGTGGTGGAGATATCACATGCTGTATATTGTCACATGCTTTATTATACCACGTGCTGTATTATATCGCATGCTGCATTATATCACATGCTGTTTATATCACGTGCTGTACTATGTCACATGCTGCATTGTGCCGCATACTGTATTATGTCACATGCTGTACAATGTGACATGCTGTCTTGTCACATGCTGTATTATGTCACATGCTGTATTATGTCACATGCTGTATTATATCACATGCTGTGTTATGTCACATGCTGTATTATGTCACATGCGGTATTATGTCATGTGCTGTATTATGTCACAAGCTGTGTTATGTCACGTGCTGTATTATGTCCCATGCTGTACTATTTCACATGTTGTATTATGTCACATGCTGTATTATGTCACATGCTGTATTATGTCGCATGCTGTATTATGTCACATGCTGCATTACGTCACTTGCTGCATTATGTCAAATGCTGTATTATGTCGTATGCTTTATTATGTCTCGTGCTGTAGATATCCCATGCTGTATAATGTCACATGCTTTATTATGTCACGTGCTGTATTATATCGCATACTGCATTATATCACATGCTGTATTATGTCACGTGCTGTATTATGTCATATGCTGTGTTATGTCATGTGTTGCACTATGTCACATGCTGCACTATTCCACATGTTGTATTATGTCACATGCTGTATTATGCCACATGCTGTATTATGTCACATGCTGTGTTATGTCACGTGCTGTATTATGTCACATGCTGTACTATTCCACATGTTGTATTATGTCATATGCTGCATTATGTCACATGCTGTACTATGTCACATGCTGTATTGTGCCACATGCTGTATTATGTCATATGCTGTGTTATGTTACGTGCTGTATTATGTCACATGCTGTACTATTCCACATGTTGTATTATGTCACATGCTGCATTATGTCACATGCTGTATTATGTCCCATGCTGTATTATGTCACATGCTGTATCATGTCACATGCTGTGTTATGCCGCATGCTGCATTATGTCACATGCTGTATTATGTCCCATGCTGTATTATGTCACATGCTGCATCATGTCACATGCGGTATTATGTCCCATGCTGTATTATGTCACATGCTGTGTTATGCCGCATGCTGCATTACGTCACTTGCTGTATCATGTCAAATGCTGTATTATGTCGCATGCTTTATTATGTCCCGTGCAGTAGAAATCACATGCTGTATAATGTTACATGCTTTATTATGCCACGTGCTGTATTATGTCACGTGCTGCATTATATCACATGCTGTATTATGTCACGTGCTGTACTATGTCACATGCTGCATTGTGCCACATACTGTATTATGTCACATGCTGTATTAAGTCATATGCTGTATTATGTCACATGCTGTGTTATGCCGCATGCTGTATTATGTCACAGGCTGTGTTATGTCACGTGTTCTATCATATCGCATGTCGTATTATGTCACATGCTGTATTATGTCACATGCTGTATTATGTCACATGCGGTATTATGTCACGTGCTGTATTATGTCACAAGCTGTGTTTTGTCACGTGCTGTATTATGTCTCATGCTGTACTATGTCACATGCTGTATTATATCACATGCTGTGTTATGTCACATGCTGTATTATGTCACATGCTGTATTATGTCACATGCTGTATTATGTCGCATGCTGTATTATGTCACATGCTGCATTACGTCACTTGCTGCATTATGTCAAATGCTGTATTATGTCGTATGCTTTATTATGTCCGTGCTGTAGATATCCCATGCTGTATAATGTCACATGCTTTATTATGCCACGTGTGTATTATATCGCATACTGCATTATATCCATGCTGTATTATGTACATGTGTATTATGTCACATGCTGTATTATATACATGCTGTGATATGTCACATGTGTATTATGTCACATGCGGTATTATGTCTGTGTGTATTATGTCACAAGCTTGTTATGTCTGCTGTATTATGTCATGCTGTACTATTTCATGTTGTATTATGTCACATGCTGTATTATGTCACATGCTGTATTATGTCGCATGCTGTATTATGTCACATGCTGCATTACGTCACTTGCTGCATTATGTCAAATGCTGTATTATGTCGTATGCTTTATTATGTCCCGTGCTGTAGATATCCCATGCTGTATAATGTCACATGCTTTATTATGCCACGTGCTGTATTATATCGCATACTGCATTATATCACATGCTGTATTATGTCACATGCTGTATTATGTCACATGCTGTATTATATCACATGCTGTGTTATGTCACATGCTGTATTATGTCACATGCGGTATTATGTCATGTGCTGTATTATGTCACAAGCTGTGTTATGTCACGTGCGGTATTATGTCCCATGCTGTACTATTTCACATGTTGTATTATGTCACATGCTGTATTATGTCACATGCTGTATTATGTCGCATGCTGTATTATGTCACATGCTGCATTACGTCACTTGCTGCATTATGTCAAATGCTGTATTATGTCGTATGCTTTATTATGTCCCGTGCTGTAGATATCCAATGCTGTATCATGTCACATGCTGTATCATGTAACATGCTGCATTATGTCACATGCTGTATTATGTCCCATGCTGTATTATGTCACATGCTGTATCATGTCACATGCTGTATTATGTCCCATGCTGTATTATGTCACATGCTGTGTTATGCCGCATGCTGCATTACGTCACTTGCTGTATCATGTCAAATGCTGTATTATGTCGCATGCTTTATTATGTCCCGTGCAGTAGATATCACATGCTGTATAATGTTACATGCTTTATTATGCCACGTGCTGTATTATGTCACGTGCTGCATTATATCACATGCTGTATTATGTCACGTGCTGTACTATGTCACATGCTGCATTGTGCCACATACTGTATTATGTCACATGCTGTATTAAGTCATATGCTGTATTAGGTCACATGCTGTGTTATGCCGCATGCTGTATTATGTCACAGGCTGTGTTATGTCACGTGTTCTATCATATCGCATGTTGTATTATGTCACATGCTGTATTATGTCACATGCTGTATTATGTCACATGCGGTATTATGTCACGTGCTGTATTATGTCACAAGCTGTGTTTGGTCACGTGCTGTATTATATCTCATGCTGTACTATGTCACATGCTGTATTAAATCACATGCTGTGTTATGTCACATGCTGTATTATGTCACATGCGGTATTATGTCATGTGCTGTATTATGTCACAAGCTGTGTTATGTCACGTGCTGTATTATGTCCCATGCTGTACTATTTCACATGTTGTATTATGTCACATGCTGTATTATGTCACATGCTGTATTATGTCGCATGCTGTATTATGTCACATGCTGCATTAAGTCACTTGCTGCATTATGTCAAATGCTGTATTATGTCGTATGCTTTATTATGTCCCGTGCTGTAGATATTCCATGTTGTATAATGTCACATGCTTTATTATGCCACGTGCTGTATTATATCGCATACTGCATTATATCACATGCTGTATTATGTCACATGCTGTATTATGTCACATGCTGTATCATATCACATGCTGTGTTATGTCACATGCTGTATTATGTCACATGCGGTATTATGTCATGTGCTGTATTATGTCACAAGCTGTGTTATGTCACGTGCTGTATTATGTCCCATGCTGTACTATTTCACATGTTGTATTATGTCACATGCTGTATTATGTCACATGCTGTATTATGTCGCATGCTGTATTATGTCACATGCTGCATTACGTCACTTGCTGCATTATGTCAAATGCTGTATTATGTCGTATGCTTTATTATGTCCCGTGCTGTAGATATCCCATGCTGTATAATGTCACATGCTTTATTATGCCACGTGCTGTATTATATCGCATAATACATAATAATGCAGTCATTATATAACATGCTGTATAATGTCACGTGCTGTATTATGTCATATGCTGTGTTATGTCACGTGTTGCACTATGTCACATGCTGCACTATTCCACATGTTGTATTATGTCACATGCTGTATTATGCCACATGCTGTATTATGTCACATGCTGTGTTATGTCACGTGCTGTATTATGTCACATGCTGTACTATTCCACATGTTGTATTATGTCATATGCTGCATTATGTCACATGCTGTACTATGTCACATGCTGTATTGTGCCACATGCTGTATTATGTCATATGCTGTGTTATGTTACGTGCTGTATTATGTCACATGCTGTACTATTCCACATGTTGTATTATTCCACATGCTGTATTATGTCACATGCTGTATTATGTCACATGCTGCATTACGTCACTTGCTGTATCATGTCAAATGCTGTATTATGTCGCATGCTTTATTATGTCCCGTGCAGTAGATATCACATGCTGTATAATGTTACATGCTGTATTATGCCACGTGCTGTATTATGTCACGTGCTGCATTATATCACATGATGTATTATGTCACGTGCTGTACTATGTCACATGCTGCATTGTGCCACATACTGTATTATGTCACATGCTGTATTAAGTCATATGCTGTATTATGTCACATGCTGTGTTATGCCGCATGCTGTATTATGTCACAGGCTGTGTTATGTCACGTGTTCTAACATATCGCATGTTGTATTATGTCACATGCTGTATTATGTCACATGCTGTATTATGTCACATGCGGTATTATGTCACGTGCTGTATTATGTCACAAGCTGTGTTTTGTCACGTGCTGTATTATGTCTCATGCTGTACTATTTCACATGTTGTATTATGTCACATGCTGTATTATGTCACATGCTGTATTATGCCGCATGCTGTATTATGTCGCATGCTGCATTACGTCACGTGCTGTATTATGTAAAATGCTGTATTATGTCGCATGCTTTACTATGGCACGTGCTGTAGATATCACATGGTGTATAATGTCACATGCTTTATTATACCACGTGTTGTATTATATCGCATGCTGCATTATATCACATGATGAATTGTGTCACGTGCTGTATTATGTTATATGCTGTATTATGTCATATGCTGTATTATGCCACATGCTGTGCTATATCACCTGCTGTATTATGTCACATGCTGTATTATGTCAAATGACGTCTTATGTCACGTGCTGTATTGTCACATGCTGTGTTATGTCACCTGCTGTATTATGTCACATGCTGTTGGAACGTCCCGAAGCAATGTTCGTCCAAATATATTCGTGAAATATAGTTGTAAGTTCGATTGTAAGTTACCGTGAATGTCTTTGTAAGTTGCCAAGTGATAGGTGGATGTTGCATGCAGCTATGCGAAAGGCGGCAGGGTTCTACGTTTGGTAAGGCTATATTTCCGCTGAAAATATGAACATTTTCCTTCCACCGAGAGGAGGGGAGAGGCACTGTCCTTCAAACTAACATGTTCCTATCACTGCGCGTGTCAGGGGGGGGGGGAGGCATTGTACGTTCAGCTAACATGTTCCTAACACTGCGCGTGTGAGGGTGGGGGGTGGGGCATTGTACGTTCAGCTGACATGTTCCTATCACTGCGTGTGTGAGGGTGGGTGGGTGGGGGGGCATTGTACGTTCAGCTGACATGTTCCTATCACTGCGTGTGTGAGGGTGGGTGGGTGGGGGGGGCATTGTACGTTCAGCTGACATGTTCCTATCACTGCGCGTGTGAGGGTGGGTGGGGTGGGGGGCATTATACGTTCAGCTGACATGTTCCTATCACTGCGCGTGTGAGGATGGGTGGGATGGGGGGCATTATACGTTCAGCTGACATGTTCCTATCACTGCGCGTGTGAGGGTGGGTGGGGTGGGAGGCATTATACGTTCAGCTGACATGTTCCTATCACTGCGCGTGTGAGGGTGGGTGGGATGGGGGCATTATACGTTCAGCTGACATGTTCCTATCACTGCGCGTGTGAGGGTGGGTGGGGTGGGGGGCATTATACGTTCAGCTGACATGTTCCTATCACTGCGCGTGTGAGGGTGGGTGGGGTGGGGGGCATTGTACGTTCAGCTGACATGTTCCTATCACTGCGCGTGTGAGGGTGGGTGGGGTGGGGGGCATTGTACGTTCAGCTGACATGTTCCTATCACCATGAGGGGGGGGCATTGTCCGTACAACTGATATGTTCTACTGTCTTCAGCTGCTGCAATATTGTATGCGGTAACCATTACCTATAGTTTGTGAAGTTTCTCATTTGGCGTGTGCACCAGCTGGCTCCTAAATTAGCCAGGCGTGTTCGATAGCGTACATCACTCCAAGCTTAATTAGACATAAATTTGTACCTGCCTGTTTCCAAGGCAAGCCTTCACGGATACGACGCTTTGATGAATATACGCACCTCTCATTGATTTATGACATGTCACGAATGTTCAATGTCTAAGTCACTATAATATCTTTCCAACTGTTGCATTCGTCATCGCATGTAATGACCAAATAAATAAGCGAGGGTGACTGACTTAGTGACTGAAATTTTCCTACCGAGACCGAATGGGCTTCACCACGTTATTAGCACGGTGACCATCATCGGGCGGACACAAGGGTGTTATATCACGGTCTTTCTTAACTAACACCATTTCCGTGAATCTTTGCAGACGCCATTCATTCGTGGCGGTTAACCACGCGACAGTGAGGCCCCGGGACCTCGTCCGCATTCCCCACCAGCCAGCGCCAACCAGCGCGCATCCATTGCCGACAGCATCCATTACCGACAGCATCCGTTGCCGACAGCTCGAACTCGCGTCGTTTGATCGCGGCGCCATCTGTCGCGTCCTCGCCATTTTCGCCGCGTCGCCGTGACCGGCCCGGTCACGCGGCTCCAAACACGGCTGGGGCTGACCGGACACTGAGCGGCGGCACATACTCCTGCGGTACTGTCACGTCTGGGGCTGACTGGACACTGAGCGGCAACACATGTCCCTGCGGCACTGTCACGTCTGGGGCTGACTGGACACTAGGCGGCAACACATACCCCTGCGGCACTGTCACGTCTGGGGCTGACCGGACACTGAGCGGCGGCACATACCCCTGCGGTACTGTCACGTCTGGGGCTGACTAAACTGAGCGGCAACACATGTCCCTGCGGTACTGTCACGTCTGGGGCTGACTAAACTGAGCGGCAACACATGTCCCTGCGGTACTGTCACGTCTGGGGCTGACTAAACTGAGCGGCAACACATGCCCCTGCGGTACTGTCACGTCTGGGGCTGACTGGACACTGGGCGGCGGCACATACCCCTGCGGCACTGTCACGTCTGGGGATGACCGGACACCGAGCGGCGGCACATACCCCTGCGGTACTGTCACATCGGCGGCTGACTAAACTGAGCGGCGGCACATGCCCCTGCGGTACTGTCACATCGGCGGATGACTGAACTGAGCGGCGGCACATGTCCCTGCGGCACTGTCACATCGGCGGCTGACCGGACACTGGGCGGCGGCACATGTCCCTGCGGCACTGTCACGTCTGGGGCTGACCGGACACTGGGCGGCGGCACATACCCCTGCGGTACTGTCACGTCTGGGGCTGACTAAACTGAGCGGCAACACATGTCCCTGCGGCACTGTCACGTCTGGGGCTGACCGGACACTGAGCGGCGGCACATGCCCCTGCGGTACTGTCACGTCTGGGGCTGACTAAACTGAGCGGCAACACATGTCCCTGCGGTACTGTCACGTCTGGGGCTGACTAAACTGAGCGGCAACACATGTCCCTGCGGTACTGTCACGTCTGGGGCTGACTAAACTGAGCGGCAACACATGCCCCTGCGGTACTGTCACGTCTGGGGCTGACTGGACACTGGGCGGCGGCACATACCCCTGCGGCACTGTCACGTCTGGGGATGACCGGACACCGAGCGGCGGCACATACCCCTGCGGTACTGTCACATCGGCGGCTGACTAAACTGAGCGGCGGCACATGCCCCTGCGGTACTGTCACATCGGCGGATGACTGAACTGAGCGGCGGCACATGTCCCTGCGGCACTGTCACATCGGCGGCTGACCGGACACTGGGCGGCGGCACATGTCCCTGCGGCACTGTCACGTCTGGGGCTGACCGGACACTGGGCGGCGGCACATACCCCTGCGGTACTGTCACGTCTGGGGCTGACTAAACTGAGCGGCAACACATGTCCCTGCGGCACTGTCACGTCTGGGGCTGACCGGACACTGAGCGGCAACACATGCCCCTGCGGTACTGTCACGTCTGGGGCTGACTAAACTGAGCGGCAACACATGCCCCTGCGGCACTGTCACGTCTGGGGCTGACTAAACTGAGCGGCAACACATGCCCCTGCGGCACTGTCACATCGGCGGCTGGCTGGACACTGGGCGGCGGCACATACCCCTGCGGCACTGTCAGGTCTGGGGCTGACTAAACTGAGCGGCAACACATGCCCCTGCGGCACTGTCACATCGGCGGCTAGCCGGACACTGGGTAGCGGCACATACCCCTGCGGTACTGTCACGTCTGGGGCTGACTAAACTGAGCGGCAACATATGTCCCTGCGGTACTGTCACATCTGGGGCTGACCGGACACTAGGCGGCAACACATGCCCCTACGGTACTGTCACGTCTGGGGCTGACCGGACACTGACTGGACACCTGTCCCTACGGCACTGTCACGTCTGGGGCTGACCGGACACTAGGCGGCAACACATGCCCCTGCGGTACTGTCACGTCTGGGGCTGACCGGACACTGACTGGACACGTGTCCCTACGGCACTGTCACGTCTGGGGCTGACCGGACACTAGGCGGCAACACATGCCCCTGCGTACTGTCACGTCTGGGACTGGCTGGACACTGACTGGACACGTGTCCCTACGGCACTGTCACGTCTGGGGCTGACCGGACACTGACTGGACACGTGTCCCTACGGCACTGTCACGTGGGCGACTGCCAGCGACCTCGACACGGGTGTCAGTTCCTCAGGGCTTGAATTGATGACTCCGCCGAATCAATGTCTCCTCAACAGTCATGAACTGGTGAACTGAACTGAACGTCGTAGGTCGCTCGTAGGTCGCTCGTAGGTCGCTCGTAGGTCGCTCGGTAAGGCATTCGACGCCTGAGTGTAAAATCGTGAGTGCAAATCCCACAGCCGGCAAGAATGCTCAGGGCCATCCGTGGTCAATCGGCGCGGGAGGCTGGCGACGTTTCGCTGCCTAGTCGAGCGTATCACAAAAACGGAGGTTCTTGCTTGACGACGATGGACGGTACGGGGCCATTTTTTGTCCACTGACTGCCAGCGGCGACAACCGGGCCGGTCTGGCCAGCCTCCCCACGGAGAAGCGTCTCGACCCACCGCTGCTCGTCTCCTCAGCTCCCCCGCAACTCGCCGCCGCTCCCCCTCCCATACGCAGACCTCCCCCCTCCCTCCCCGGCACCCCTTGCACAAGAATGGCGGTAATTTTGCATGCGCGTCAACACGTGTGCGATTAATTAATGTTTTTTGGCGGCGTCCGCTGTCGACGACGGTGACGCGCGCGACTGTTTTGGCGCGCCGGAGACCAATACACGCCGGCAAATGACCGATTGTGGCGCACGAGCCTCGCGCGTGCCACAGTCGCCCCTTGTCCCAGGATCTGAATGAGATGAGAGCGTCGTCAGTGGTATGGTGGGGATTGATTTGGAGAGGGTAGGGTGCCTTTGGCCTGCCCCGTGGTTCTGCCTAGACTGGCGGATCCTTTTGTGTACGTGAGGTTCGATGATGGGTCAGATGGTGTTGATAGATAGCAACCAATACCATTGTGATTGATGTTATGCGTATGCCATACAGATTTTTCAGATAAATTGAAGCACCGTCCTTTAGAGGAGACGAAAGTCAGAGAAGGGGAGATAAGCGACGCTGGATCGAAAGCGACCATGTTTATGTTTACGAAGCGTTAATAAAGCAAGGTGTTTATACTTCCATTGTCCAGGTATGACAGCCGCCACACTTGGACAAATGGTGTAGCATGCCACACGAATATTTTAACGTCAACTTGAGCGAATAGCGCGCCCGCGGGCCACCCGAAGTTGAGTCAAATAGTGCATAGCGTACGCCCGCCCCTCAACGCCTTTGTTTTCTGCCAGCTCAAACCCAACTTCCAAAACCTGATTCAGGATCATCTTTATTAAGCGAACTTGAATCGCCTTTGCAAAGGTTGTCCGGGTCTTCTTCCCTGAATGCAACTAAACTGAATAGACATCAGACTGAAAGCTAGTGTAGTTGAAAAGTCACGCATGTGGATGGTCACTCTGTTACTCGTCTGCCCGCGGAAACATCAAGATGTATGCCATACTCCTTATCACTTTCACGCTCACACTTTCACACTAGAAATCTAACCAGATCAGGACTAGGTATCATTGCTTGTTTGAGGAAGAGTTACTTTCAAATAGGAAATGAACCTAAGAGTGGACCCAAAGTGTGATATATAGAACCAAGAAATGACAAAAATTGGGTACTTACAGCATGCAAAGATAAGAGAGATCTAAGGAGATAGCGATCGAAATATCATACGTTTGTACGTGCATGCTGTAGGTGCCAGGAATAATTGAATACTGATTCTAATGTTGCTCAAGGAAGTTCTGATCAGTTCAAGATCATTCTGGATGAAATTAAGTGGGAAGTGTCATCGTCAGGAGCGATGTAGGTGGAGGGTAGCTGTGGGAATGTGACTCCCCATGGAAAGGCCTTCCGGTCGGGGAGACTCGAGTCAGGAAAGCTCGAGTGCACTCTCTCCGCCGTTCAGCAAACTTTTCAGCGAAAGCACTCTTTTCAGAGAAAAGGCCCACCCCTCCCCCTCCGTTCAACATTATTTCTTTCCGCCCATGGCCGCCTTACTAGTAAATGTGTCCCTCACTCCATGAACGTTCCTGGATCTGCCCTTGGACATTGTCAGGCTTAGATGGATATCAAATGTGGAAAGTCCTAATTTGTGAACTGCTTCAAGGTCAGGGTATATTCATTCCCAGTAGATAAAGTTCAATGAACGAGGTTAGACAGTCTCCGTGGCTGATAAGGCAAGCAAAACAATTGTTAGTGTCAAAGAAGCAAGCATTAAAAACGAAAAGACCTTAACTCGGAGGCCAACCTATGGTCATATAGGATAGCAAGAAAAAAACACAAAAGCAGGAGGGTGTTATGGCATCTAAAACGACCGGGTGAACATAAATTAGCTGGCGACTGTTCGGTGGGAAATGCTAAAAGGTTGCTTAGCTTCTACAAATTTGAAGGTAAAAATGCAGTGTGAGGTCACTGGAGGTAGGTGGTAAATATTTGTTGGAAATTATGAAATCGTATAGTCCCTAAGCAAACAAGTATCATCCCTTTTTACGAAAGAGAACTCAAGTACAAGTGAAGACATTGGAGCTTTTGATATGACAGATTATACGCTGGAAGATCTAATATCAACGACAAAAAAAAACTTTAGGAAACCATTTACACAAAATAAAGCTGAATAAATCCGCAGGATCTGACAATATATACGCTAGAGTTTTAGTTGAGTGTGATCAAGTTGAGTACTTCCTCCAGGTATAATTTTCAGGCGTTTTTTTTTTAGTGTTTTGAGATACCTGAAGGTTGACGTAATGCAATTGTAGTACCGATTTAGAAAGTACTAGAAACTTTGTGGGAAACTGCAGTTCAGTTATAAGCTTAACCTCACTAGGTTGTAAAGTATTGGCATGTGATATGTTTTGATGTGATGTTTTGCCAGGGGTGGAAACAGGAATCGACATGGGTGGTACATGCCTGGAGGGACGCCACTGCGAAAGTATCTGAAGGGGCGCTTCTGACTGATATATTTTAAAAGGGTGCACTCGAGCCTTCCCGGATGGGCACCTTTTCTTCTCAGAGGGGCGCCTCTCGCGATAAAAAAAAATTAGGGGGTGCACTCGAGCCTTCCCATAGGGACATCCTTTTCCCGGCCGGATGGGCGTCCAACTTCCATGGGGGGGGGGGGGGCATATACCACTAGGACCCCCTTGTATCCATCCCTGTGTGCTGCCGAAGCGATTCGCCATGGAACTACAATGCGGTAGACAACTTCTTTACAATTCAGGGTACGACATTGGTTAGGGGGTGCCAGTTTCCTCTCTTCTCGTCGTGTGGTATCCTTCCTTTATAGGTTTAACCCCGATTGGTTCATGTGGCTCTGATTAAGCCTCATGAGTTGAAGGCTGCATGACTCCACGAACTCTATTGAACATATTGCATCCTTTTGAGATGCAACGTGGTCACTTCGCTCATGTACCTGAAGTGAACATTTTCCTGATTTAAATCCGTCTTATTATTTTCCACAGAACATTGTGGCCTATGGAGATCCCGGATGACCTGTGACATTCAGGAGTGGTCTGTAAGTGCCACGCGTGTTCTGTAAATGTCACGCGTGGTCTGTAAGTACCACGCGTGATCAGAAAGTGTCACGCGTGGTCTGTAAATGTCACGCGTGGCCCTTATGTGTCACGCGTGGTCTGTTAATGTCCAGCGTGGTCTGTAGATGTAACGCGTGATCTGTAAATGTCACGCGTGATCTGTAGGTGTTTCGGATGGTCTAAGGATGTTACGGATGGTCTGTAAATGCCATGGGTGGTCTGTGAATGTTGTGGGTGGTCTGTGGGTGCCACGTTTGGTGTTTGGATAGCATGTGTATCGTTGGATTTTTACAGGTGGTGTATGAATATCACGGGTGATTTGGGAAGGTCACAGGTGATCTGGGAATATCACAGGTGATCTGTGAAAGTCACAGGTGATCTTGGAAAGTATCGGGTGATCTTGGAAAGTATCGGGTGATCTGGGAAGGTCACAGGGGATCTGGGAAGGTCTCGGGTGATCTGGGAAGGTCACAGGTGATCTGGGAAGGTCTCGGGTGGTTTGTGAATATCACGGGTGATCTGGGAAGGTCTCAGGTGATCTGGAAAGGTCACAGGTGATCTGGGAAGGTCACAGGTGATCTGGCAAGGTCTAAGGTGATCTGGGAAGGTCTCGGGTGGTTTGTGAACGTGACAGGTTTATGCATTTGTGTTTGGAAGTGATACAGGAAGTGTTGGGAGGCCTGAGGTGGTCTGGCCAGATCATGGGTGGTCTTCGAATGACAAGGGCGGTCTGGCCTTGAACCGAAAATGTCACGGGTGGCTGTTCAACAGTCTAAACAATGCAGCAGCTCGTCTCGTTACGCGCCCTGCTTGCCTGCTGCAAATGGAACCGCTTTAGAAGGGTTCAGGGAAGACAGCGATGTCACGGATCAGAGACAGCCTGTGATCATCAAGGGAAATGCAAATGTGCTGGCACTGGCTTCACACCGGCTGTAGCCGACCCAGGAGAGTACAGGGAGGTCCTGACACTAGCCTGACGTCGGCTGCAACCGGCGCCAGGAGGTTGCACGGGCCGGCAAAGGCCGGACCTGAACCACTATGACAGTGGCACATACAATCAGGTCCTGACCCAGACTCTGCAACAAATGAACTGTGACAAACCCATTGGCTGGGGATGGATAGTGAGTGATCGCTGCGACAAACATATATATGAGATGGGGCTGGATATGGAGTGATCACTGCGCCAAACACGTGGATTAATGGTGGATCGGAAGTGATCATTAGGACAGACACATGGGCTGCGAATGCATAGCGAGTCGGACTCTGCAACAGATGAACTGTGACAAACCCATTGGCTGGGGATGGATAGTGAGTGATCGCTGCGACAAACATATATATGAGTTAGGGCTGGATATGGAGTGATCACTGCGCCAAACACGTGGATAATGGGTGGATCGGAAGTGATCACTAGGACAAACACATGGGCTGGGAGTGCATGGCGAGTAATCAAGTGGTCGCCTGGTAACCTGAGCCGGACTGCGGTCGATGCGGGAGGGAGGTCCGAGGCTAGTTGGTTGTTGGTTTCCTTGACAAAGAGTGAGAACCACAATGGGAATGACGCATCCCCAGGCAGGCTGAATTAACAAGCACTTGTTTGATAATTACTACAGGTGTCTGACAGTCAGTGAAACACGAACACAGCCTGAAAATGGCTGGGGTTTATTTATGGCAGCGGGAAAGTTTCACCCAGGGATATTCCACCCGAGCCTCCCCGGGTTCACTCATGCAATACACATCTAAAATATTCCGGACAACATAAATAGTCGATGGCTGAAGTCAGAAATATGACATAAAAGTAAAGTTTCATGTGAAGAACCCGTGCTTCTTGCAGGTATAGCAAGGGAGATCAGGAAATGGATCACTATTGCGGTCAACAGAGCAGCATCCCAATCATTATAATGGTATCAGGAAATGGATCACTATTGCGGTCAACAGAGCAGCCCAATCATTATAATGGTATCTGGGAGTGTGATTATTAGTGTGATCACTATTGCGGTCAACAGAGCAGCCCATTATAAGGGATATCAGGAAATGGATCACTATTGCGGTCAACAGAGCAGCATCCCAATCATTATAATGGTATCAGGAAATGGATCACTATTGCGGTCAACAGAGCAGCATCCCAATCATTATAATGGTATCAGGAAATGGATCACTATTGCGGTCAACAGAGCAGCATCCCAATCATTATAATGGTATCTGGGAGTGTGATTATTCTATGGTAGAATGTACCTGCTCATTGTTGTACACAAGTTGAAGAATCGGCACCCCACAAAGTAATCCGAGATATCGGTCTCAATTTAGACCTTCAAAGGACTCTAGGGACATTGCTAACACAGCTCCGAGCATCAATAAATTCCCGGACCACCAAAACGGTGCACGTACTGTCCTTATTGTTTTACTAATGTATAAATTTACAAATAATTTTGTTCTTTTGACGATGAAAGAACCAAATTATTTCCTGATACACAATGGCTGATACATTCGTTGTGTCCCCATTCTGTACAGAAAATATACTATCCGTTTCGCTCGATGCCCGGCGGATAACTTTCTTTCCTTCTTGACTGTACGTGCAGGTCGAATATCTCTGTGCTTGTGGTACGTGTTGTTATTTTGGCTGACGGCCTGTCAGCTGCCTGCCATATCTGACTCAGCGCGCACAGCAGCCTGCCCCATGCCACATCCGGCCTCCACATCCTGCAGCTTATCACTGGCACGCTGTATTTTGCGGCGGACTGGCGGCCACCACCGGCCACCGCCGACCACTACCGGCCACCACCGGCCACCGCCGGCCACCGCCGGGCCACAGCCGGCCACCGCCGGCCATCGCCGGGCCATCGCCGGCCACCGCCGGCCACCGCCGACCACCGCCGGCCACCGTCGGCCACCGTCGGCCACCACCGACCACCGCCGGCCACCACTGGCCACCGCCGGCCACCGCCGGCCACCACCGGCCACCACCGGTCATGCTGCCGGCACATGTCACGCGGCTGGAGTGTCTGGTGAAGATAGTGCAGGGGTCACCGGACGTGTGCTGGCAATGCTCGCCACCCAAGTCGCGACGAGAGCTGAGCAAGCGTCCTCTCCACTACGGTGCCATGGTGCCACGATGTACATGACATTAGCGATAGGCCAGGTCGCCACGGTGCCATGGTGCCACGGTGTACATGACATTAGCGATAGGCCAGGTCGGCCCACGCGACAATCATGGCCTCTGCCTCTGACAGTCGGCCCATCAGACCCTCTGCACTCTGGACAGACTTAGATACGGTAACTACGCTGTTCGTCATGCGTTAGCAGTGCCTGAGTTTTGGAGATGTTATGTAATTGTTAGATGTTTCTGGACAAACTTCGATGGTGTGGTCATGATACTGCTCTGCCCACTCTCTCTCTCTCTCTCTCTCCCTCTCCCTCTCCCTCTCCCTCTCCCTCTCCCTCTCCCTCTCCCTCTCCCTCTCCCTCTCCCTCTTCCTCTTCCTCTTCCTCTTCCTCTTCCTCTCCTTTCCCTCTCCCTCTCCCTTTCCCTCTCACTCTCCCTCTCTTCATATAAAGATATCAGATGCTTAAGTAGGTTTCCATGACGTGCGCAATGCTACACTGCAAAATGCAGATGAAATTTCCTACCCCTTAGAACGAAATTTGCACTTGCACCTGATATAAAAGTTTTGACTATGTATGGCAGATATTAGCAAATAACTAAATTATGAAACTTTGAACACAAGACTTCGGTACTGTGTTATTGCCCATATCAGAAAGTTCATCACGAACAAGATATGTGCTGTTTTCGCTGCATAACTTTTTCAATCTGAATACACATCGCACGTGTATGTAAATCGTATGTGTCGTTAGAAGTGGTGGTAATCACGACACTGAGAACACCAAGATAGTATGATTTTGCCGTGAATGGTGATGCTATGATTACACACTGATAGACACCCATGAGTTCATCCGATCCGCATTGGCAAACTATTTTGCATACTACATACTATCCAATACTATGCGATGCTACCGTGTATACTACGACATCCGTATACTGGTTCATCGTACTGAACTCAACAGCTCCTGAGATATAAAATGTGAGAAAACTTTACCTCCCTGTCGATGCCAGTGAGTGTGTGCTGTGTGCTGTGCACGTTTTGTTCACGCAGCATCCTGATCAGCATCTGCCAGTACTGATCACTGTTTTGTGATGGGAATCGTCCCGGCGACAAGGTTCCTGCAACTATTCGGTTTCTGGTGCACTGCACAACCGGGATGCCTGATGCGGCTATGATCCGGCATTGCTGCCAGACGCCGATAACGGGCTGCAACAGTCGTCTGGCGGTCAGATCATATCTTCCTTTTCTGACACTAATCCATCAAAAGCCTGACAATGAACGAGACACCGCTTCAACATCGGATTCTCCACTGCATGCCACGTCGGCTCCATGGGCCGGCAGCCCACATCCGCCACTTCTTTTCCAGATAAACACTGCCGGCAGTGCTGCCAACGTGTGAGGAGAAGGGTGTCTTCGGTCGCGTCAGTTGTGCTTGGCAGCTGGGGTACACGAGACTGCTCGGCAGGTTCGGCGGGCAGATGCCGGCGCGACAAGGGATGAATGCTGATGCGAGTGCCAGCCGTGAGTCCAGTCACGAGCCTCACCCACGAGCTCACAAGTCCAGTCACGAGTTCCAGTCACGAGTGTCGTCACGAGCCCAATGACAACTCCGGTGTCACAGATAACGGTGCGCAGAAGGAGAGGGTGGCGATACTGACCCGCAATGACCGGTTCAGTTGTCCATCCGTCTTGGGGTTCATCTCACTGTCTGTTTGCTTGACTATCAGCCTATGTATGCTTGCGTGTAAGTGTGTATGCTTGTCTGTGTGTCTGTCTTTCTGTCTGTTTGTCTGCCTGCCTATGTTTGCATTGTATGCTGTCTGCTTATGTGTCTCTCTGTGTGCATGTTTGCATGCCAGCTTGTCTGTATATATGTCTCACCGTATATATGCATATTATATATATATATATATATATATATATATATATATATATATAAATGTGTGTGTGTATGTGTGTGTGTGTGTGTGTGTGTGTATGTGTGTGTGTGTGTGTGTGACTGTGTGCTGGTCATTCTGTTTCTGTTTCTGAGTGCTTGTCCTTACGTTCGTTCGCCACCTCTACTCGTCCAACTTCCCTCCTCCAACCATTTATCATCCCTGAATCCCTCCGTCCTTACGTCCGAGTCGCTCTGCCATCCGCCAATCCGATCATCCACCCATCTATCTGCCCATCCACTCGTCCGTTCGTCTGTCCGTCCGTCCGCCATTCATCAATATGTCCGTCCGTCAGTCCATCCCATCTCTCCGTCCGTTCGTCCGTCCGTCCGTTCGTCTGTCCGTCCGTCAGTCTATCCCGTCCGTACGTCAGTCTGTCCCGTCCGTACGTCCATCCATCCGTCTACCCGTCCGTGCATCCCTCCGTCAGTTCCTCCGTCCGTCCGTCCGTCAGTCATTCATCTGTCCGTCCGTCCGTCCACCCGCCCGTTCGTCCGTCCGTCCGTCCGTCCGTCGAGTCCGTCAGTCCATTTATCCCTCAGATCGTAGGTTCGTCTATCCAGTGGCGACATTCCCAGTCGTCGGTCACCGTCGGATTCTTCTCGACAAAAATGCCGGTATGAAGCGGTACTCCAAGCCATCAGCAGACTAATTGGCGCCAGTCGAGTTGACCGTTTTTTCGTCTATGCTCTGTCGCGTCGGGAATTCGTGTCATGGTATCGGGATTGCTATCTGGTGCATACCTGCCTAACGGAGTGCCAAGCATGAGCCGTGCTCAGAACATCACGGTGGTTTCTTTGCTCACTGCGCAGCCGTTTGTTTGATTTTGATTACTAGCTGTGGCTTGCGGCCAACTTCCCGAGTAGGGTTTTCAGCCGAACTTGGAAGACACTTTGAGCGCGTGGCATTCTCGTGCGGTGCTCTTTGCAGATGTTTTCCTTTAGTATGTCTGTGTCGGACGGCAAACTTAGGCGTCAACATTGCTCAAGTTCTCAGGGGGATCAGGGGGATGAGAAAAGTTGCCGCTCCGAATTATTCATGTCCTTGTTTTTCGGAGCTGCCGTGCCGCCTCCGAATGGCTGGCGCAAACGGCAGCTCGGTTCCGGTAACGAACAGTCACTTGTTTACCGACGCGGCCGGACCGACCGCCTCGCGTGAGTGCGTCTCCGCTCAGTGGGCTGGTTAAGCCTCGCACTAATCAGATTTGGAGATAGTCATGCCCCATTTTTCAGCCGGGTCGGCGGTTTAATGAGGATGCCAATTACTGCCAGTACCGTAAGCGTCTGGGTGGGCGGGCAGGAAAAAGTTTGGACGCGCTGCATGACGTTTTCATTTACAATCGCCGCGATGCTCGGGTCGCAGGTGCGAAAAAGAGTGTGGCGAATGCGCCTAATGTGTGCCGTCATCGGCCGGCGTCCGCGTCTGCTGTTCTGACGCTGAGTTTTCGTTTTTGCCGCCGCGGCCGGCCCTGTCTGTGCAGAGGAGAGGCGTGATCCTCACATGTTCAACAAGTGCCTTGTGGCGGCACGGACGGAGAGGTTGGCCCTGCCGGTGCAGAGGAGAGGCTGCGTGATCCTCACATGTTCAACAAGTGCCGTGTGGAGGCACGGACCGAGAGGCCGACCCGGCCCCAGCTGTGGTGTGAGGTGACGATGGTGACGATGGTGAAGATGGCCGGGCCGATCAGCGGTGACTCCCATAAGCCAGCCTCATCTCCCGTCCGCCGGCATTGGACGAAGGTGTCCGGCTCTGGAGCCGACCCTGGCGTCACCGTCACCGTCACCGTCACCGTCACCGTCACCGTCACCGTCACCGTCACCGTCACCGTCACCGTCACCGTCACCGTCACCGTCACCGTCACCGCCACCGCCACCGCCACCGCCACCGCCACCGCCACCGCCACCGCTGACCCCGCTTCCCACCCCCGCCACCTCCACCGCTGACCCCGCTGCCCGCCGGCTTATATTAGCACGGCGAGCGTCCTCACCTAATGGCGGCGCATTGTCATGCTAATCGGCGTCGCCTGGAGGATCCGCGTCATCGCAGGGGCGACTCACCTTGGCGTGACGGCGTGACGCGGCGCCGTCACCACAATCACGACACATGGCGGCGTCCTCGGCCGAGGTTCGATACTCAGGCCGGCAGTCTCTCTGACTTTAGGAGCAGTTCCTTCCCTTAAAGCCTCACATATAAGCAATAGTGGAAGACCTTTTTGACGCATGGACGGCATTGGTCACATAGCGGAACAAATGGAGGAGCATGACTATTTCATCACCTGAGGCATGAACGGTTCGTGCTCCAAAGAAGAAATGGTTCACTGCGGTTGAGAAAAAAACTGTGTTCTGTGGTTTCAAGGAGGAATCTACGTTGCTTCCAGCAGTCACCCCTATCCTATTCCAAGCCACCCTTGTATGACTACGTACTTACTGGCGTGACCAAGGAGAGGCGAAGGGGTAGCCCCTAGAGGATCGGAGGGGCCCTCAAGGTGTTGGTGCAGCGATGGCGATACTCCAGCAGCTATTGTCGCTCCAGCGGTACCAATTGCTTCGCCTTGAGCCGGAGTGACACCCGTTAAACAAAAAGAAAAAGTATGACTTGCAGGATGCTCTGTGTTTGGCATAGCCGGAAAGGCATGTTGTTAGTTTTTCCCTTGTCCCCAAATCTTGCACTTATTTCCCCACACTGGTATTCACGCCTCATTTTGAGGAAGTATGAAGGTGTTGAAAGGGCGCTGAAAGGTTGAAAACAGGCGTTGAAACAATGTGGGTGCAGAGGCGCAGTCAGGGGAGGACCGTGGGCCTAGCCCCTTCTCCCTCAGCAACCAAAATACACTGCATGAGACAAGACATTCTGAGATCTTCGCGACGCAACACCTATCCTTTCTTCTTTGCATTTTTTGGTCGCCCTCTTAGGAATATTCTAACTGTGCCACTGGTGCCCCTCGCCATTATCATGAATACCCTCCGAATTAAGCTTTGTCTGGACGCAATGATAACGGAAAGAAACAATTGTGTTTATGGAGATGAGAAATTGTATTTTGACCCAAGCTGATAGCTGATGGTCCTGCCTTCCTTTAGGATGTCCTAAAGTCCACTTATTTTCCGTAACAGGTTTTCTTTTGTTGGCTGTTGTCGGCAGCTAAACGGTTTCTTGGTTTTTATCAAACTGTTGGACCATGATTGCAGGTGGTCTCGCAGTAGCTATATAAGTATATATTTTATATATATATATATATATATATATATATATATATATATATATATGTATATATACATATATAACTTTAGGGGTCATTTTAAAATAAAGTGACCGAGATTCGAGGAGTTTCGGAAACGTGGAGGCCTCTTCAGATATTCACTCCATCCCATAGATCGAATCCTGTCTACGCCACTGTACGTACATGTCTACAATCGACGGGAAACCAGCGTGGCGAAAGGAAATCCCACCGCAATGGAACATCAGGTGCTCGTTCCAGGCGCACATATCACGTCTGCTCCTCACCTGGTCACAACAGACACCTATTGCTAGCATTTATCCAACCGCCGAAAACAGTATGCCATTGGCTCGTGTTGAGGTACCATCAGCGGGAGAGCTCTGTTTGTTGCTCTCTCACGTACCCATCGTACTGCCGTGGAGGGGGTGCACGCATGTGGTCTGTGGTGTGGGCTGAACGACACGCCCAGCTTGTCTCGATGCGTGTCGTTGACCACCAATGTGGTGAGAAGGAGAACCGGCCCGACTCTGACTCTCTTTCCTGTGGCTGACATATATGTGGCGGGGGGGGGGGAGGGGGTGACGAGGGGTGCTCTTGAGACCACAACTACCGCAGGTAAGTCATTGCAGAATGTGAACTTTGATTGTTTAGATGTGAGGATCACCAATGAGGCTGGCAGTCATGCTGGCGTGGTGTCATGGAAAGTTGGCTGAAAGTTTGGTATGTGATGCATTTCACGTACATGTGAATTGCAATGGTGAATAGTTCAATTTCACCTACATGTTAATTGTAATTGGGGATTGTGTCAATTTCACGTATATGTGCATTGCACATATACGTGAAATTTCATGTATACATTGAATTTCATGTACATATGAATTGTAATTGTGGATTGTGTGAATTTTACGTAAATGTGAATTGTAATTGTGAATTGTGTGAGCTTCACTTACAAGTTAATTGCACATGCGAATTGTAGTTAAAGTATGTCCATGTATGCACACAAGCTGGTTTGGACATTCGTGGCGCAGCTGTGCGGCTGCCTACTTGCCGTGACGATCTGCGAAGCAGGTGTGGCTAGAATGAAAAATAAACAATAATACAACAACAGCAAAACAAAACAAAGCATGACTCAAACGACATCCAGAACAGACAAGGGCAAAACACATACCAAAGTGAATTATTTCCGGATGTTTGTTTTTGCAAATGTTTACCTCAAATTATATCGCAGTATCACACCAATCCTCACCCCTATCCTCTCTCCCTCCTTTTCCTTCTCCTATCACCTCTCCCATCCCGGTAACCAAAGCGACTGGTATCACCGCGAGTTAGAATTGTTCGCTGTGCGCAACGCTAATTATGCACGTATTTCATTGGCTGTCATCCCGAATTATCAACACTAGCCAGTATAACGAATTGGACAACATAGTTGTGCATCGCTTAAGAGCAGACATTTGTATTTCCTTTACCAATTAATAGGTAGGCTGGTGTGCTCTTCCATACCCGTGTAACCTGATTACGTTAAATTCCAGGGATGAGAAGTAGATCATGGCAAAACAAGTAAAAGTAGGTCACACGACTCCCCGCTCGTGTTTCTTGCTGGACAGAACCCGCCGCCAGATATTAGTAAAAAATATTTTCTGAAGCCCTCTCAGACAAATAGCAGACCTAGTAACATCGTCGAAGGCTCCAGGAAAGACTGTTTGGGTGTTAATGGGGAACTTAACATAAAATCCCTAATCTTACATTTTGACTCTCCTAAACCATTACTACACTAAAGAAAAGAATAGAATGTCAAGGAAAAAGAACGATGGGAAAACACGATACAAGACAAGAAAATATCGGGAAGAGGACAAGCAGATCATCATGCATAGCACATCATTGTCTCTGACATTCATTGCAAAAGTTCATATTTTCTATTAATGCATTGCCTAACAATTTTTAAACATTATTTTATTTCTAGGTACAAATGACATTGCGACATGGCGGTCCTTGCATTGGACCGGCTGATCTAAATCTCCCCACTACTCTAAATGATTCGAGACTTAGTGATGAGCACCAAATGAGTGCAATTTAATAGTTCATCCTAGGTCCTGCGAGGTAATACGCCCACACCCTCCTCCATGTACAATGCTACTTTAAGATATCCACCTATGCAAGAGGGGTTCACTTGCCTGCGCTTGTTTCCGGCACTAATCTTAGCTGAAACACTGATAAAACCATGAAGCATCGCCAAGCAGAACTCAGCAACACGACCAAATCAAATGAAGTCAAGAAGTATTGAGTTTTGTGGACAGGCTAACATTCAATCCCAGCCTAAATCACCGATCCGGCGCACCTGTCGTACCTTGCTTTCGAGGTGCTTTATTCCGTTTCTTCGCATTCTTCATTCTCATTGACACCGCATTCATACCCCTATTAAATCTCCACGGCTGCTGTCAGTGAGAGATGGCATTCATTCATTCGAAGTCACCCAATCTGATTTGGAATGTATTCCGACCAGAATCAAAAAGCGAGTCGCTGTCTGGTGTTCTGGTCACATCGCCTTCTGCTGTTACTACCAGCAAACCCGATGGCCCCCAAAAGCTGACAGGTGTGTAGATAAGACAGTATGTAGACAGTGTGTAGGCAGTGTGTAGGCAGGTGTGCAGATGCGAGAATAAAGAGCGCAACGCAATGCAATTTATGTAGTATATGGCTCACCCCACTCAGAATGTAGTAAAGCCATGGCAGCTGAGTCGGATGGACAGCATCAATGCTGTGGGTCGCTGGCTTACATGCATTCCGGTAACTGCCTTCATGCATTCCAACGATAAATCATGCAATGGCATAATCCAATGCATTGCGGTGACAACGTTGTATGTGCATACTGCGGCTACACCGAACTTACTTGCCACGTCAGGAGCTCACACAAAGTCGCGCTTTGTATGAATACTACTGAAGTACACATTCGTGTATGAATACTACTGAAGTACACCTTCGTGTCATTGCGCGCATCCTCCTTCCCCACCTCCCGCTCCCATATCTTGATCAGGACTGTACACCACATGGCACACCCAGAAGAGCGGCTGAGGATCAACCACTTCCTTGTCGGATAAAATCCGGTAAACTTGAGAAATTATCGGGCATTTTCACCAACTATGGAGCTTTTGTGGTAAGCTTATCATAAATTTCAGCTCAGTACCATTTTCGAAAAATATCAGGGCGCGCTGCTATTGTTCAGCATCCCTTGCATCACCACCCATTCATCCTGTGATCCGTAGTTTGCGTTAACCGTACGACACACTTGACCCGGTGAGACTACAGCGGTGACCGCTGCAGAGTCCCGCCAGGAGTCGGCTGACCGTTAACCGTACGACACACTTGACCCGGTGAGACTACAGCGGTGACCGCTGCAGAGTCCCGCCAGGAGTCGGCTGACCGTTAACCGTACGACACACTTGACCCGGTGAGACTACAGCGGTGACCGCTGTAGAGTCCCGCCAGCAGTCCGCTGACCGTTAGCCGTACGACACACTTGACCCGGTGAGACTACAGCGGTGACCGCTGCAGAGTCCCGCCAGGAGTCGGCTGACCGTTAGCCGTCGTGACCGGCTCTGACCTTGACCCGGTGAGACTACAGCGGTGACCGCTGCAGAGTCCCGCCAGGAGTCGGCTGACCGTTAACCGTACGACACACTTGACCCGGTGAGACTACACCGGTGACCGCTGCAGAGTCCCGCCAGGAGTCGGCTGACCGTTAGCCGTACGAAACACTTGACCCGGTGAGACTACACCGGTGACCGCTGCAGAGTCCCGCCAGGAGTCGGCTGACCGTTAGCCGTCGTGACCGGCTCTGACGCTCTGCCAGTCAACAGGCGTCCAGCAGCATTAGCTGCACCCTGCACGGAACTGCCAGTCTGGCCGGCGGTGGAGAACACAATCGGCGGAGATGATCAGCGCTCGCGGACACGCGTCGCCTGCACCCGGCTTTTCCGGCGTGTCACGGAGCTGCGCGTGCCGTGCACGGCAGGGCACACATTAATAACATCCAATGTGCATTTTCCTCCAAAGGTCACAACTTCGAAAGCTCACAATCATAGCGTCCAAAAAGTGAAATATAGTCCTAAATTGCATGGATAGCATGCGATCCCAAATCCAATGGCTCCGCTGGTCTTGAATCACTACTGTCTGTACATGCCAGCCTAGTAGCATTTCCGTCTGCACATGTCGGCCTAGAAGTACTGCCGCCTGCACATGCCGGCCTAGTATTACTGCTGCCTGCACAAGCAGATCTATTCTTACTGCCGTTTCTACATGCCGGCCTGGTGCCACTGCCGTCTGCATGTGCTAGCCAAGAGTCACTACCGTCTGCACGTACTCTAACGGTGTCACTGTCGTCTGCATGCACTGGGATGGTGTCATTGCCGTCTGCACGTACTCTGATGGTGTCACTATCGTCTGCATGCACTGGGATGGTGTCATTGCCGTCTGCACATGCTGGCTCGGTGCCACTGTTTACAGACACAGTAGCATGGACCCTGGGACGCGCTAACGGAGCTTGCGACATGTTGACAGGCCCTGACACACGCTGACGGACCCTGACACACGCTGACGGACCCTGACACACGCTGACGGACCCTGATACACGCTGACGGACCCTGACACACGCTGACGGACCCTGACACACGCTGACGGACCCTGAGACACGCTGACGGGCCCTGACACACGCTGACGGACTCTGACACACGCTGACGGACCCTGACACACGCTGACGGACCCTGAGACACGCTGACGGACCCTGACACACGCTGACGGACCCTGACACACGCTGACGGACCCTGACACACGCTGACGGACCCTGAGACACGCTGACGGACCCTGAGACACGCTGACGGACCCTGAGACACGCTGACGGACCCTGACACACGCTGACGGGCCCTGACACACGCTGACGGACTCTGACACACGCTGACGGACCCTGACACACGCTGACGGACCCTGACACACGCTGACGGGCCCTGACACACGCTGACGGACCCTGAGACACGCTGACGGACCCTGACACACGCTGACGGACCCTGACACACGCTGACGGGCCCTGACACACGCTGACGGACCCTGAGACACGCTGACGGACCCTGACACACGCTGACGGACCCTGACACACGCTGACGGACCCTGACACACGCTGACGGACCCTGACACACGCTGACGGACCCTGACACACGCTGACGGACCCTGACACACGCTGACGGACCCTGACACACGCTGACGGACCCTGAGACACGCTGACGGACCCTGAGACACGCTGACGGACCCTGAGACACGCTGACGGACCCTGACACACGCTGACGGACCCTGACACACGCTGACGGACCCTGACACACGCTGACGGACTCTGAGACACGCTGACGGACCCTGGCACACGCTGACGGACCCTGACACACGCTGACGGACCCTGACACACGCTGACACACGCTGACACACGCTGACGGACCCTGACACACGCTGACGGACCCTGAGACACGCTGACGGACCCTGAGACACGCTGACGGACGCTGACACACGCTGACGGACCCTGACACACGCTGACGGACCCTGAGATACGCTGACGGTCCCTGAGACACGCTGACGGACCCTGAGACACGCTGACGGACCCTGACACACGCTGACGGACCCTGAGACACGCTGACGGACCCTGAGACACGCTGACGGACCCTGAGACACGCTGACGGACGCTGACACACGCTGACGGACCCTGACACACGCTGACGGACCCTGAGATACGCTGACGGACTCTGACACACGCTGACGGACCCTGAGACACGCTGACGGACCCTGAGACACGCTGACGGACCCTGACACACGCTGACGGACCCTGACACACGCTGACGGACCCTGAGACACGCTGACGGACCCTGACACACGCTGACGGACTCTGAGACACGCTGACGGACCCTGACACACGCTGACGGACCCTGACACACGCTGACGGACCCTGACATACGCTGACGGACCCTGACACACGCTGACGGACCCTGACACACGCTGACGGACCCTGAGACACGCTGACGGACCCTGAGACACGCTGACGGACCCTGACACACGCTGACGGACCCTGACACACGCTGACGGACCCTGACACACGCTGACGGACCCTGACACACGCTGACGGACCCTGACACACACTGACGGACCCTGACACACGCTGACGGACCCTGACACACGCTGCCGGACCCTGACACACGCTGACGGACCCTGACACACGCTGACGGACCCTGACAAACGCTGACGGACCCTGAGACACGCTGACGGACCCTGACACGCTGACGGACCCTGACACACGCTGACGGACCCTGAGATACGCTGACGGACTCTGAGACACGCTGACGGACTCTGAGACACGCTGACGGACCCTGACACACGCTGACGGACCCTGACACACGCTGACGGACCCTGGCACACGCTGACGGACCCTGGCACACGCTGACGGACCCTGACACACGATGACGGACCCTGACACACGCTGACGGACCCTGAGACACGCTGACGGACCCTGAGACACGCTGACGGACCCTGAGACACGCTGACGGACTCTGAGATACGCTGACGGACCCTGACACACGCTGACGGACCCTGACACACGCTGACGGACCCTGAGACACGCTGACGGACCCTGAGATACGCTGACGGACCCTGAGATACGCTGACGGACCCTGGCACACGCTGACGGACCCTGAGATACGCTGACGGACCCTGGCATACGCTGACGGACCCTGACGCATGCTGACGGACCCTGACACACGCTGACGGACCCTGAGACACGCTGACGGACCCTGAGATACGCTGACGGACCCTGGCATAGGCTGACGGACCCTGACGCATGCTGACGGACCCTGAGATACGCTGACGGACCCTGAGACACGCTGACGGACCCTGGTATACGTTGACGGGCCCTGAATTGTGCTGACGGAACCTGGGATACTTTGACGGACCCTGAGTCATGCCGACGGACACTGGGATGAGTTGACGGGCCCTGACACACGCTGATGAATCCAGCCGCCTGGTTTGGTGGGAGGAAACCCGTCTTTAAATGGCCAGATAGCTTCAAGTACGAATTATTGCTGAATTGTGGAAGACACAGTCAAAGTGGAGCAGTTCGGAACACAACAGTGCTGACTGCTGACGCCCGGCTTGATGCAGCCGACGTCATCGCAAGACCCATTCGCCGGGCTGGTATAAAACAACAGTGGGAAGTGCAGCAGTAATTTATTGCATCGCCTATATCACCTACTTGAAAGCTTCACCATTCGGTACGCCTTGCAGTAGGTGCTGAGATAAATGATCGCTGCAACTACAGAAAGTAGATGTTTTAGATGCTATGTTCACCTAGTTATGTTAATGTCTTGCAAACGCAACTGGTGCTCATGCCCGGCACAGCGTATCGAATGGTGCAGCTTTAAACTGTGACGTTGACTTTGAACTGTGACGGTGCGGTAGGCGCTGAGAGTAATGCTCCCTGCACTTTTCGCTCCCCGGTATGCCGTCAAACTCGCCGGCGGTAAGCGAATGAAGGCACTACAACTGGGAAGGGACCTGATGAGCGGCCTGTCGGTAGTCGTTGGTCATGTGGTGACAAAAACGGCGCGTCCTTACAATGGATAAGAGCGGCCGCATAACGAGGCTCCTGTCGGAGACTGACGTGACCCTCCAATGGGGTACAAGTTAGTGACGCGATCGTCCGACGAAGAATAGGCAGCAGCCCCATTCTTAAACAGAATAAGGACGGCGGCTCGATTCTACGACGGAACGATGACATCAGCACGATTCTACGACGGAACGATGACGTCAGCACATTTCTACGACAATGCGGGCGGCGACACCACCCTGCAACGCGACGTAGTCAACAGCGCGATTCTACAACTGTAAAGGTAATCGCGCCAGTCATCAGAGGCATAGGCAGCGCTATGTTCCTAGGCATAGGCATAGGCGGCGGTGCATTCCTCTGACAGGCAGGTATACGGGTATACCATCAAAAGCCATATATTCCTCCGAAGGTAACCGTGTTAGTTATCAGCGGAACAAGCAGCGGTACAGGCAGTCGCACGAGTACTCATCGGTATAGGCAGCCGTGCGAATATTCAACGATATAGGCAGCCATACGAGTATTCATCGGTATAGGCAACCGTGCGAATATTCAGCGGTGTATGCAGCCGTGCGAATATTCAGCGGTATAGGCAGCCGTGCAAGCATTCAGCGGCAAGGCAGCCGTGCAAATATTTATCGGTATAGGGAGCGGTGCAAATATTCAACGGAATGGACAGCCGTATACAAATTTAGCGGTATAGGCAGCCGTGCGAAAATTCAGCGATATAGGCAGCCGTGGCAGTATAGGTAGCGACTCCCAAGGCTTCCCATTGGAAGCCGTGGGAGTATTCAGCGGAATAGGTAGCCGTGCGAGTATTCAGCGGTATAGAGAGCCGTGAGGGTATTCTGTGGACTAGGCAGCCGTGCGATTTATCAGACTTGATATGCAACGGCATAGGCGACAGTGTGAGCATTTTTAGAAAATGCATTTGGTCTGAATGAATCCTGTGGTGGCTTTATGAGCCAGGGTCCTATGCTAATCAGAGCTTGTTGAGTGTACCCTGGCGCACAGCCCAATGTGCAAATTACAGTGCAACTGTGAGATTTTTACTGAGAGTTTAACGTGCCGTCAATGCGCCCACACGACGATCTCGTTGCCCGGCCCCGACTGTATCGGGTCAGGCGCCAGCTGACCCTCTCAGCCCGCAGCTACGCGAGCGCGTGAAGCGATTAATTTCCTGCCTTTCCAGGCCAGGAAAACCAATGCGGGCCGGTACTCTAACCAACTGAGCTACTCAAGTAGCATAAACAGCGGTATGGACTGTGGCACAGTCGCTGGGGTATTCAGCACTATAGGCAACGACATAGGAATCCTCGCGAGTATTCATCAGGGTAGGCAGCGGAATATGGGCAGTGGTATGTGCAGTCGTGTTAGTATTCGCCAGCATAGGCGGCGGCATTGGCAGCCGCTTATCTTTGGCCACACGCTCCCCCCCAGTCTTCTGACCCGAGCGGCATAGACAACCGCGCATCCTTGGCCAGAGGCCCTCCGCCTCCCGACCCGAGAGGCATAGGCAGTCGCGCATCCTTGACTACCCCCCCGCCTCCCGACCCGAGCTGTCTCCCGACCCGGGTGCACGCAGCGTGCGGTCGTTTCTCAGCGCGGCATCATTACTCTCCGGCGGTGTCGTCGAAAATCACAGCCGGTGTGCCGCCCGCACACTGTCGACATACCGAACCAAACACGAGGCACGAACTCCAACCTCTCGACCAACTGCGCCTGGCCCCGCGACGCGCCGAGCTCCGCCGAGCTCCGCCGAGCTCCGCCGAGCTCCGCCGAGCTCCGCCGAGCTCCGCCGAGCTCCGCCGAGCTCCGCCGAGCTCCGCCGAGCTCCGCCGAGCTCCGCCGAGCTCCGCCGAGCTCCGCCGAGCTCCGCCGAGCTCCGCCCAGCTCCGCCCAGCTCCGCCGAGCTCCGCCGAGCTCCGCCCAGCTCCGCCGAGCTCCGCGCCGACCTCGAACGGACACGGCCGGGTCCCGCTTCTGCCTGCCTAATCACCGGCCGGGTCCCGCTTCTGTCCGCCTGCCTAATCACCGGCCGGGCGCCGCTTCTGTCTGCCTGCCTAATCACCGGCCGGGCGCCGCTTCTGTCTGTCTAATCACCGGCCGGGCTCCGTTTCTGTCTGCCTGCCTAATCACCGACCGGGCGCCGCTTCTGTCCGCCTGCCTAATCACCGGCCGGGCGCCGCTTCTGTCTGCCTGCCTAATCACCGGCCGGGCGCCGCTTCTGTCTGTCTAATCACCGGCCGGGCTCCGTTTCTGTCTGCCTGCCTAATCACCGACCGGGCGCCGCTTCTGTCTGCCTGCCTAATCACCGGCCGGGCGCCGCTTCTGTCTGTCTAATCACCGGCCGGGCGCCGGTTCTGTCTGCCTGCCTAATCACCGGCCGGGCTCCGCTTCTGTCTGCCTGCCTAATCACCGGCCGGGCGCCGCTTCTGTCTGCCTGCCTAATCACCGGCCGGGCGCCGCTTCTGTCTGCCTGCCTAATCACCGGCCGGGCGCCGCTTCTGTCTGCCTGCCTAATCACCGACCGGCAATGGGCCATGAAGCCGGCGCAGTGTAATTAAGAAAGTCTTGATAGCGACGCGATGACATAAAGTCGCGGGAGATAAGGTCGTCCGAATCGTGATCGACGCCCGTCCCGCGTCATCGCGCTCCCATAAAGCAGTCTGGTCGCTGTTTCGCACGGCTCGCGACCGGACAGTCGGCGAATACGGCTCGGCGTGAGAAGTGGCCGGCAATCCGCCCACTGGCCGAGCGTTGGCCGGCTGACGAGGTTATGGAATGCGCTACATAAACCGTCTGCAGTAGAACACTGCCATTTTACTGCTGAACAGCGAGGTGAGGAAAAAAGAAACCACAATAAACGCAGCCCCGAGCCTAGTTTTCCCCGCAGTCTGCAAGTTCCAGACCAGTACGGGGGTCTCTTCCTCGTATGTCGCCGAACTCTTCCTCGTATGTCGCCGAACGCACGCGCTGGGAACAAAAAGAAACACGTTTTATTTCCGACAGGAAAATCAACCGGGAAGATACGATGCACATGGCAGGCGGATCAAAAATGTCCTTGAGAACGTCGTCACGAAACCACAGATATAGAAGATATCTCTTCACGAATGTGACCACGTGATCACCGGATGAGCACTGGACCCATGGCCACGTGGCCACCTGGTACGGCCGACAGTGTGGTCACGTGTTCACCAGTGGGATTAACAATGGGTGTCATCGGGGCCTGTTCTGTTTATCTAAAGAAAAATACACAGGAGGCTAGTGGAGTTGACTCGTTCCTTAGAAAAAGGGGATTATAATGGATGACATACATCAGGCCATCAATCCTTCCGAACACGTCCACAACCCCATCATTTACTTCAGTTGCCGGCACCCCCCAACCTCTGGCAACGATGTGTTCTGATGGGCTGAAATGAGAGTGAAAGCATGCTAGCAATTAACTTCTGATGGTCTTGAGCTATGTATCACGCTTCCTATGATATTCAGTTGGTTATATCTTGCGTGCTGAGCTGTCTCCTTCGCTCTCGTTTCTTCTATCTGTCTACACCTCCATCTCCATCCCCCTCCTCCTCACCCTTTCCCTTTCCCTCTCCCTCCCTCTCTCCCTCTCACTCTCCCTCTCCTCGCTACCTCTCTCTCTCTCTCTCTCGGTATGGATACCTAGATATATATGTATATATATGTATATATATATATATATATATGTAGATAAATATATACATTTTATATATCTCTATCTCTCTTTCTCTCGCTCTCTCTCTCTCTCTCTCTCTCTCTCTCTCTCTCTCTCTTTCTCTCTCTCCATCTACCTGTGAGACGAATTAGTGATGTTGGAAACTCCACATGCACATTGCATTTCCACTAACAGTTCTTCCCAGTGTCGAACGCCCCTTGGATTTTGTTGTTAGAAAGTTGTGCACGACTGGGGCAGTCTCTTTGTGAAGGTTTGTATTCCCATCTGACCTGCATGTTCTGCACCGTGTTCATAATTGACATCTTGATTCGGAGATCTTGGGAACGGAAACGATTCGATGGAGTACTTCGTATTACGCTGCTAATGTACGCTTTCGATACTATTTAACCGTCTTTGTATGTGGGTTCGCCTTGTGTTCTCATACTCAATATGCACTCTCCATATGATGACCGTTCCTCCTGTGAGATGCAAATGTTCGGGAACATTATTTATGCGCCATGTGCATTGGTGTAATGTTATTTTAATAGGCATCATGACTAGCGCTCTTCACAACAGTACTAATACTGTTTGCAAACAGTACTGCAAGTAGTACTGTTTGCAGTTATGAATATTGCGTGGGCTATAGCACGTTTCTGAGATCGATCTGACCAACTTCAGATATACTTTGCATAGACTTTGTCAAGAGTTCAGACGTTCGGTTATTTCATCATAGTTTGCAGAAGGTATCGAGCGCCGCATTTGAATGCATGCTGCCTATATATGGGTGCTAGAATATTGATGGTCTGGTATAATGAGGCAGACACCCGGTGACAGAAGCTGATATATGTATTCATGTGGCATTAGCTGGAATTCACCGGCAAAGGCACTACAAGAATTATTCTGAGTCCACCATGAAAACCACGGAATCAATTTCAGTAATGAAAACCGGCTCGGAGAAATCAAAGGATATGCTCTGACTGAGCTGAATTGATGTATTAATTATCTGTCATGATGAAAATGAATAAATCCAGTAGTCCATCAGAACAATGCCTAATGCATGAGAGCCGGCATAACCGTCGATAGGCCGGCCTGCAAATCCACCTTCGCCGGGTCGGGGGAGGGGGGTGCTCTTAACAGCCGTCTCCAGTAACCTCTAATGCACGTAGGTTAGGATAAAATGCAAGATATTGTTTTTTTTATTAACTCTGGTCATGGGGACGACCCAACACATGCCCTGCATTTGCACTTTGGCCGATAATGAGGTTACGAAAGGTTATATTAGCTCAATATATATAGCTCAATATATAAGGTCGGGTCAAAATCAGGCTAGAAATTCGGCGTCGGAATCATGCACGTTATAGAAACAGGGAAAATTGCAGTGGCAAGCCATCATAGCCCATGTCACATATCACGGCGTGTTTCTTCTTTTTCAGCCATGTAGAGATCCTTAAACGTTATACTAGATCAACCGAGTGGTATGATCTGTATCTAGGGGAACGACATTGAAAATATGACTATTTATGTCTCGGATACTCTCAACAAACCAGTCAAGCAAAATGTGAACATCTATTTCATATCCGAAGATCCAAAGGTCAGCACAAATCACACCGCATGGTGAGGTCAAGTAAGTTTAAGCTTGAATGCCTCCCGGTACATCACTATTGAACATTCAAATTTCGCTACCCAGAAGAACTGATATGATATTGAAACATCTTTGTCAACGGTCCACTTGTGACCTCGTGACCTGACCGTATGTCACGCTGGGGCCATATATGGATTGATCGGACGATCACTTCAGTATTCGTCTAAGCGTATCTCGTTTGGAAATTAAGTCCATGTAAAGGTCAAGTCAGGTCAAATAAGGTCAGATCACATGAGGTGAGGTCATCTCAGGTCATTGGTTGGCACTTCGCGTCATGTCATGTCGTATGTACCACTTAGGCGGCGTGTTGAAACCGATTTCAGATATGACTTCACGAGGGAGCGCAACATTCTTTAGAAAATGACATTGTGTGGATTATATATGTTTGATCTGAATTGATGTTATTCACCTTTGAAACATGTTTTCAACCAGCATGCTACTACATGCTCTAAATCAGTTTTGACGTGCAAAATTACTCCAAATTTCCCGCCCAATGTGTGAAAAGCGTGGAAATAATCTAACCTTAGATCAGTAGCCTTCACCTTTACATATAAATTATAGAT